>JAPMAE010001432.1:7431-19991 GCA_036584705.1 Rhyacophila sp. 25_7 | reverse complement strand
CTTATGAAGGCAACAGAAAGTTTATATGTATAGAATTAATTTTTAATTTAAATGATTTTTTTGAGTTGTGTATTTTTTTGTAGTTCAAATCAATCTATTTATATAAATTGCAAGTTCTTTTGCTTTCGTTAACAATTTTACCAGTTAAATCAATGTTGTCTAACATTATAACGTATCCTTATTATTAAACACAGCATTACTGTTAGTTCATGTGTAATATATACAAAATCAAAATGTTCTGCACCACTTCACCACACAACTATTGGATATTATTTACACGATACCGATTGATCAATATGTAATTGTGGTTAGACTTTCTATGGTCAGATATGTTTTAAAGTCAGTAAACCGTACCAAAACCAATGATTCATAATATTAACATTAATATGACATGATTAAATTAGAGTTGTAAAGTTATCCGATAAACTCTAGGGAAAAATCAGATAATTTTTTTTTATTGTGCACCCGAAGTAAATCTACATAATAAAAAAGCCCAAACATAACAAAGATTATACAATGTACAAATTGAATTGTATACTTAATGACTACATAAGAAAATTAAGCTAGTCTTATGAAAAATATCAGGATAAGCATCAAAGAGTAAGCATAAATTCTTGTTTTTTATATTATTAATCGCACTCAGAAAATATGAATGTAAATTATATAGGTTGTATTTGAAAGTTGTCTATTTATTTCTTGAGAAAACGAAGGAAAAGTGATATAGAAAACAAGAGTATTAATTAATATGACACCAGAACGAAGCAATATTGTCGTGTTCGCTTTATATTAAGGCCGTTTGCACACGGAGCTAAAAGAAACTGAAGGAAAAAAATGAAAAATTTATTTTTGAAAATATTTAGTTTTTCTTAGCTTCCTATAAAATTTTTCGCCCTCGTAGGTGAGTAGATAGTGGCATCCAACTCACGAGTCGAGGATCACGGGTTTGAGGCCTGTACTGGTCGCAAATTTTACAAATGTTTATTCATTTGTATTATAACCAGGACACAAACCCGAAACATTTGAGCTAATAATTGACGATTATTACTCGTAAAAAAATGTTAAAATAATTTTCACATTGTGGAGATCCATATGCTTCGTTTTAGAGTAAGAAGAATTTTTTTTAAAGTTACTTACGAGATATTAGGCCACCGATATTTTTATCAGAAGCAACTCTTAACTCGGTCTAGGCCCACGCATCCATATTAACGATGTTATACTGGCAATAGCTATTATGTTGAAAAATGACTATTTTTACCTAATAGTGCAGTTTGGTAGATTTTTGCACGCTCTATTATCTAATATAATAAGCTCAACCATATTCCTTGTACATTTTCAGTAATATTAAAATGCCACTACTTATTAAGTTGATATTGAATATTTTATTACTGCGAGAACACATAGAATAAACGATTATTTGGCTGATCATATTAAGTGATTCAGTGTATATTCTAAATTTAAAAAGAAAACACCAACAACAGTTAGGCTAGGCGCGCACTTTGTCGCCAAAATGGAACACATCATTTTAAATTGGAACGCAAGCATATACGACTTAAAAGTCGCAGCTTTTTGTATGGCGCATTTCGGCGACAAAACAATAGCGCGATTATAAATCGCAAGTGTGAGCCTGGTTTTATAGTCTCAGTTGCCCTAACATATAATCGTTGAATTCGTGTGAGAGACTCAAACTTCAAAAATGAATTTTCTCGAAACAGTATTTTTTGACTTAACGCCTCCTCACAGTATATCGACGACATATGTTTCCCAAGAAGAAATGGGTATTGCAAACTCTAAATAAATAATTATGTTTCAAATTTCCAATCCATACATTTATATCTGAAGCTAACGCTTAGCGCGATCTAAGCCCACGCGCTTTTATATACGATACTGATGTAAAATAATATAATATTTACAAAATGTATTTAACATATATCAGGGCTGTGGAGTCGTAGTCGGAAAAAAATTGACCGACTCCGACTCTTTTTTTTTATTTTCTTTAATGAATAAAATTACTGTATATTGAGTCAAATGTCAAAGAATATATATGATTCAGAATTCTGGGACTACATTATGTTGGACATATTCTCGGAAGCTGTGGTTAAAATATTTTCTTGTTTTTAATAATGTATTTTGTTTAATCATTTTAAAAGATTGATTTTATAATATTATATTATATATCGACCCATTCCCGTCAGAAAATTGTAAGCGTAAAAATTTACATGAGTAGGTATTTCATCTATGGTTCTAAGGTTATTTTAATAAATAAATTCAAAATTAAAAACGCGTGTATGTTATTTTGTATCTTAAGATACGGGTTGATGAAAACTTGATACTGTGCAGATGTCTATTTTGAACGGATTCGATAAACACTGTCGTCTAATTGCCGCTTATGATGTTTTGCTTGGAATGGGTCGATACATTAAATATAATTATTTTTGTATAAAGATATTGCTTGTTGTATATAATTATTTTTGAGCAATTTTTATTAAATTGATCTGTTTGTGTACGAACGTATTACGAGTATTAATAAGTCAATATACATAATTTAGGTATACGTAGCAAATTATAAAATAAAATTAAAATCGAAGTCGGAATCGGAATCGGAATCGGAGTCGGTAAATTTTGAACCGACTCAACAGCCCTAATTTAAATATCAGTATTCATTATTGATAAGCTTCTTGTTTATAAACTTCAAAAGAGTAATGGAGTGTGCAGTTAAGGCAGTTAGCAATAGTTGGAATATTTTTATTTCTTGTTATGCATTCACTTAGTGTAAGTGTTGCATTACATAATACTATCGCTGTAAATTATAAGTGTGGAGCATCTTGAATATATAACGACTATTAGCTATCGGTCATTTACACAACATATCCGTGTTCGTTGTAAGACTGATTTGCTTCGAGCAATGTTATTATCCATAAATCTCTTCGCGTGACTTATGAATTATATTCAAGTAGAAATTCGTAACAAATTCAAACTTATACAAAGAAATTTTCACATATAATAATGAAAGTTATGATGTGTACACATTTTATTTATAGTACAACATTGATAAATTGATTAATCAAATGCCTTAAAATTTTAAAGCAATATATAGTGAGTAATAACATAATAGTTATGGAACACGTGTGCAGTTTTAAATACGAGCACGTCGCTGAATTAGAACTTATTTGCTAGTGTAATGTAAATATATTTTTTTTAACACAAGGACATATTTATATTACAAGGGCTTACAGTCAAACAGCGTTATCTATAAAAATACGTTTTTTATATTTGTGACAATATTATTTTACATTCTTGGCTACATAATTGTCAAACAACCATACATATTCGTATATCAATCTTTTCTAGTTTCTTCTTAAATTGTTCTTAAATTTTAACGTTTATTAGATAAAGTTACCTTTGATTAATATAAAAAGACTATAAACTGTGAGCGTTCTTGTCACAATAAAAATCAAATTATCAAACAACAACAAATTATAACATTTGAATATTAGGTTTTAAATAAACATCTCCTTTGTTGAGTTTCATGAAAATAAAAAAAAACTTTTTTTGGCTCTCCTGTAAAGTTTCACTTTTGTAGATGGCGTTGTTTGACTTTAAGCCCTCGATTATATCCTATATATAAAATATGATATTTATATTAGGGTAATAACGGAGCTCCGCCTCCGCATCGGCAAGTGCAGAACTTCTGCACGAAATCGTACCTCCGCATCCGCCTCTACAATTTTCGAAGCGGAGGTATAACGAAGGTTTGGATTAGATTGGCATTGTAACTTTCGATGTGCAGACATCGCAATTTACAACAAATTCACAAGTGTAAGCAGAATACGAATTCCAGGAATTTATATTCTATATTGCAGTATTTATATATATGCAAACACATATATATATATTGTATGTTTACGTTTAAATTATGTTAATTTTTATTCAATATTTAAAAATTTTCCTAACTAAGAGATAACTTTTATGTTTATATTTTAAATAAAATATTCAATTATAAACATTTTAAAATTTATTTTTCACATCCGCATCCACTAAAATGACTTCCGTTACAACGATAATTTATATCTATCGTGTCATTTTCTCATAATTATCAAGTAAGTAAAATGTAAAAATTTAACAAATTGAGTTAACAGTCGTGTGATAAAAAGATCAAACTAGGGAACACTCCTCGTTTATTTTAAATATTTTTTATTTATATCGGTATATCAATTTGCTAATTAATTAGTTTGGCATTAATATTTGACCTAGTATTGTATATTTCAGCTTTTAATACACATATTAAATCCCATTAAATTGAAATCCAAAAAAGCAACAATGTCTGATTGAAAGTTTTTGGACGAATTTTTCATACTAATTGATCATAAAACACGTTTTAATAAAATAATGACAACATTTCAATAAAATGTAAGTACGAGTAGCAAGTATTTTCAGTGCGTAGTAATTAATATTGTTTCTGATTTTTTATAATTATTTACTCGCAAGAAGAGCTTTTGTACAATTTTTTCGTTATTCTGTATATAGGGTTTACAGTATACAAAAACATGCGCATTTGCAATAATAAAATTTCATTTGTATTGCTCTGACAAAATGCTCGAAAAAAACAAAGAGTTAAACGACCATTTTGATAATATAACTTTTTTCAACAAACTTCTCAATCATCGAATGATATATTCACAGAATTTTAAAAATTTAGTTAAATAAGTACATAGCTGAGAGGTATGTTGTCTTATTTAACTATAGCGAATGGACTCCACATATTGCGTCCATGAGTCCCTGTTGGTGGACAGTCTTTTGAATTCTCCTCTGTCATACTTGCATCCCATAACTTCCCTGAAAACACTCAATAGATAGTATTCAAAGACCTCTCGACATGACTTGGCTTGAAAACGAAACATGCCCGATTTAAATGTGATTCAGGCATCCTCAGCACGTGGCCATGCCATGTCCAACGTCTTATCTTCGGATGTAATGAAAAACTGGATGATCCGTTTTTTTATCACCTCATTTTGCTTACAGTCGTTCCACCGTACCCCAGAATTTTCTATAGTTATATGTTTTCGAAGTGCAGTAAGCAATTATTTTGAGACTTCGTGAGGTTTCATGATTTTCTTCTATATAATAAGACTGACAGTATGCGAGTGTTGAATAGAATAAATTTTATTTTTACCGAGTACAGCTGTGAATCTTAGAGATTTCGCATGGAGTTACAGGTTGCTTCAGCAAGGCCCATTGTGATAGTGTTGCACCCTTAGATATCTAAAGCTATTGTGACACTCTCCATGTTATCTCGGCCGCTTGTCATGAAGAAATCTGATTCATGACAACCATGCATCACATGCATCACATTTGTTATCTTTGCATTGATTTTTATAACAAATTTATATTCAACAAAATAGTTTGTTACATAATTATTTTTATAGATGTTATAAATACATAAGTTAATGCCAATTAACCCCATACATTTATAAATCTTTTGTACGCGTATGTAGCAATTTCGTAAAAAAAAACATGATAGGAAATGTTGAAACAAATACGTTAATTATTCATCAACAACTATTGATGTATTGAGTTCTTCAAGGTAAGCCAGAGCATTAAATAAAAACTAAAACTATGTTTATACGAGATTAATGACGATGTTTTGGTTTTGAATATAGCTTTCGGCAACTTGTATATATAATAGGTGTTTAAATTATATGTTTCATCAATTTTTTTCTCACAGTTTTGATCTAATTTGCAATGTCGTCTTCATAGAAATCTGCTTTCAAAATTAATTCTGACGCAACTAGTATTAAATAAATATGTTACATATACATATCGATACCTCTTACGGAAAGTATTTTAACTTCAAAACTATATTCATTTTTTGTATCTGTAATACGTATTATTTATGATGCTATTTACAGAGTTTTGAAAATTCATATTATAAGTGCGTTTTGGAGGCATCGCATATTATCGTATGTAGCTTAACTTATTTACTAGATAATTCGTACACAAGTTTTTGTCTCTTTAAACCACTCTCCTGTATAGCTCTGATTTTGAAGTTATAATACTTTACATAAAAGATGTTGATATTATTAATTTTATTGAATTATTAAAATACTTACCTAAATATATACCACTGATTCTCATCTGCGGCCACCATATAATTTTACTGTGGCCACCACAACTTTATGATATTTTTTCATTACTTATAAAATTATAAACATTTAAAAATTACTTGATACAATTTCTTTGTTGTCCTTCAATTTTTGTCTGCAGTTTTTGATTATGAAAATTCATCATTATTAAATACACGATTGCACAACGTTTGATAATTATCCAAGAAAAAAAAATGATAAAAGCGAAAAAAACTATGGGTGCTGCGATAGTATAAAATCACATAAATCTTATTGGAAACCCTTTCAATATTAAAAATAAATAAATGCAGCAAATTTATAAAAGGCTTTCATTAAATAAACTTATTTTATTAAAATGATTGATTTGTTTTTTTTTGTGCGGCCACGAGAAAGTTTCATGTGAGATCCACTGTTAAAGAACCATGAAGCTTCAAATATTTATATTAACAAGCGCAACATATTATTACATACGAGTATTAACAATGTTATATTATTGTAGAGATTTTTACTAACTTAAATTCAATAGAATGAAATGACGCTAGGCTTATTCAGGTCAATTTTCAGATACACCCTTCCAGATATATCTATCCCTAGCTTTTCAACTTCTGGTATTCAAGCTTTTTATATTCCTCATGATGTTACCGTTCAGGGTTTTAGTTTCAAAATAGTGAAACTACAAAATAGCTTTTTTGAGCTTAATACTAAACTGACATTAAAAACATTATTCTATTAGTAACGAAAGATGAAACTCATCCAATGAGTGGTTACCCTGATAAATTTGGCCGAATCTACAAATAAAATGAAACGTTTACGGATAAAGGTATGAAACGAGTTATTTTTTAAAAACTGTTTTGTTCTATATCTCAAAACTGTTTTTTTGTAGTTTTGCCATTATGATCCTAAGCCTCTGAATCTATTTCTTGTGGAGTGGCACGTAAAGCTCATTTAAATAGTTTTTTTCTTGATTCATCGTACCTAAAAATATGATCTACACGCCTTAAAGTTTCCTTGCTCTTAATACGTTATGTATTAAAAGCGAATGGCGAAAGAACTTCAGCGTCGGCATAGATACAAAACCGCGACTTTTTACAAACATATTGATTACGGTTAGAGGCATGCGTAATGAGTATTTTGCGATAAATACTATCGCTATAAATACACGCAAAAAATAAATATGAGAAATTATGAACTGACGCACAAACCAGTGGTGTATTTGGTACAGCCTTTTTTTAAAAGAAAATTGAGTAAAATTGATGATATTTGACCAAAAACTGATTAAGTATTCAACACACCGGGTATTAAGATAACTTCATGGTACTAAGAAGTAGCTATAAAGCATTTGAATAGTCTACCACTTACATAAATTTCTTTTGCACTTTGGTGCATGGTGATACCATCCGACACAGTCTTGCTATGGTCACTCCCGTCAAAATAAAATCAGGTAAATAAAATAAAAGATTCTATCTTGCGGTGTCAGAAAGATGGCCGAGCACAATCGCGGCTGCAAATACTGGAGAATAAGTGGTGAGAAAAAAATGAAAATTCAACATTTATTTTAAAACATTTTATCAAATACTGATAAAACACCTGTCTTTACTAATTCTATTTAAAATTAATGATTCATCTTATAATCGAAAAATACCAAATAATAGTTAGGATTATATTTGTAACATTGACAGGAATAAATAAAAGTTTTAAAAAAAAATGTTGTCAAAAACGTGCCAATGAACGCGTTCTGAACACTTTCGCTGTTACACATGCGCCGTAATATTTTTTTCGTCACGTTAAAGTTACTTTGCTAAGCCGTTTAACATATCTCGCTTTAGGCTAATATTTTATCTAGAAATCAATTAAGTCATAATATAACCTTTAAGACGATACGCTAAACAGTTCGTTAATATTTATTTAAATTCAGTATATACGTAACATTAAAAATAAATGACAATATTCATATCAGTGTTTTTATATTTAGGGATCATCCATTATCCACGTAACGTTTTTTTTACGTTTTTTTACCCTATTCCCGTCCAAGTTATACCAAGTAGACATTTAGGTTGACCCCTTCATCCTTTCTATCAGAGGTTACGTAGCTGTCCACACTAAATAGGAATGCAATTTACACTCAACTCAAATCCACTTTTTGAGAAGGAAAAGTGTTACTTAACAATACAAAGTAACCCAGTCTCTCCCTTGTAACGCAATGTAGACATCGGTAGTCCCCCCTTCCTCCCCTCAAGAGCATTTCGTGGATTATGGACGACCCACGCAAGAAAAACATCATAATGTTTATTAAAAACAAATGTTCTCTTGAATATAAAAACAAACAGTAACATTTTACGAATACTAGGAAAAGTTAAATTTTGAAGTTATATTTAATATATGTGAAACTTACTTAAACATATGAAATAGTTTAATATTTTATATTTAGTGAAATAGTTAGCAAATTTTCGACATAACGATATATGTATAATGCTTTGAAATATCTCGTTTTTTAGCTGTATTCTAAAATTCATTTATTTTGATAATTTTACGTTCAAAATTAAATATTTTATTGTTGAAAATATATTTTTACTTTTAATATTGAAAATAATTTTCTGAATTTCAAACAACACGCTTTCGCCGATGATTAATCGATTTAAATACGTCATACATGCAACAACTTATTAGAGCATGACATTTAATGCAATGAATTGCATTTATATTGACAGTGGACTTGTGTTACAACGGATTTCCGTTACATATTCTATTTAATTACGTCAATGAAACATATGTATTATAAATTAGACCAAACAACTAGTGTAATGTTTTCCAACGAGTATTTTTCATTAATAATATTTATATCAAGTCTCCTTGAAAGTTCCTCAACCTTCTCATGAAAGCGTCCTGTCCAATCCACAATAAATTAATATAATGCAGTATTTTGAATTTCTTTCAGCTCACGTAGCGATTTTTCCTTGAACTTCTCTACAATCATAAATCACTGTGTTTGTGTTTATGTGAATTTATACATTCACATGAATATTCATAACCATCGTTTTTGTATTACCAAACGGTATAATATTTATCCGTAATTTAGTTGTTTTACAATAGTTAAACGTGCGATCGTGCAAATATATACGGCTAAGTATGTCAAAATGCTAAAGAAATACCAAATACTCTACCTTGTTCATTCAGCTACAATATTAGGAAAAATAATACACCTGCCTACAATGCTAATGAATATATATGTGTTTGAATAATGAGTATATTTTAGACCAAATAGTATACACCTTATTATTCAATATTCATACATATTATTATTATATATCTAGAAATTTAAACAAACAATTGATCTAACATATTTTTATATTCAGAAGGCGATTTGGCTTTTTAAAAACGCCCATCCAAGTCGATCAATATTGTAAGCAATACTCGATCTGAATGGTTCCCTTTATTTTCACTTTAAATTTGATTTAATAATAGTTATTATATTATAACTTTTGTTTTAATAATAATTAGATAATCAACACTTTTTAATTATAACAAAGACAATAAATTTAGATACACAAGAGACAATTAACAATTGGTTGAATGACTAGTATGTACTAGTTATAGCTGATACTCTTTCTGACTGTCCTTTTTATATCAACGCAATGAAATATTTACAATTAAATCTGACGTGGTTTCCAGGAAGAATATTATTATTGTCCTTAATGGTTCGTTGAAATCACTTGAATGATATTTAGGTGACTCCGATTTGTTTTTAATAAATGTTCCAAATAGGTCTTCTTTACTGCTTACTTTAATGGTTTATACAAACGTCGCAAGGCTATAACAATATACTCACACATATAAACTCTACTATTCAACATCCATATTTCGATATTGATAGCCTATTTTATGTTTTATGTTAATATAAAAACTAGAAATTAGTTCACCAAAATAACAGGTACTTAAGTAAAACTAAAATATCTCTATTCGTATTATCGCATAGTGAAAGTTTTCTTTATAGTATAATGAATACGTTTGTTATTCAAAATCATCATACTTCACGTGCTTGATAACTGACAACAGTATAAGTGTATTACATGAACTTGTTTAAGATTGATTAATGGTTCCTTTACAAAAAAATGTTCAAATTCTTTAACTAAAAATTTTATAAATTAATTATTCAATAAAAAAAATTATGAAATATTGAAAGAACGGATATGATAACGCCATTTAGCAATATAATTTTATCTATTAGTTATATAAAAAAAAACATTTAAAAATCCAATTAAAATTAAACGCCGATATTTTAGATTAAGTAATTTACTATTTATATCTTACAAAAAATATAGGCAACAATGTGTATACATACATTTTAAATATCTGTACCTGGTAGAGAAACTACACTATTTGAAAAATGCCGCTTTTTCACTATGGCGCTATGACTCGTTTTGGCGTTGCTTCCCTTGGATAATATATAACATAGTGCAATATTATTTTCGTTATATTTTTTTTCTATGAAGGTTACAACATAATCGAGTATATCTCTGGAAAGAGCGTCACATGAAATACACTATATCAATATCTTGATTTTTTTTTTAATAGATATAGTATAAATACCTCCCAGTTGCAGATAGGATGTGTTATCATTGATTAAATTACTTAAATGTTACTATTTTTTGATTTACCTACCACCAATATTTCTTTTATTATATTTTACAAATATGCTCGCATATAGATTGCGATCGAAATTTTATAGTGTAACATTCCTTTCAATATATTCTTTTCTAGTATGGCTTCATTCATACTTAAGGATTTTTTTAAAATTATATTATTTATACAGAAGTATTAAACAATATTATTGTTGTACATAAGTACTGCCTTTCCGTGAAAATTATGGCATGTGAAAGGGAATGGTTGCCTTGTTGTAATTCAGGTTGTTGATACTGAAGGAAATCCGGTCACTTATTTTAAAACCTCGAGACTTTTCGATCCTTTAATATGACAACTTAAATTTATTATAGCCAATAAGTTTTTGTCCAATGCTACAACATTAATATTTTATTTTAAATCCGTTTTAAATACAAATGATCGATTTAATTATTTTAAATTATATTAATAAACACTTTAATGTCACCTCTGGAAAATGATGTTTGAAGGACCCACTACTGACCCGCCAGTAGTCATAACCGCGATTATGCGCGGTCGCTTGCTTGAACCTTCACGAAAAGGTATCCGGACTGACTGAGTCGTCAGCACTACGGGGTGCATAGGGCACCTCATGCCACCTGTGACTGAATGACGAGGAAGACTGCTACTCATTCTTTTATGATTCTAAAATCCTTTCTTTTAGCATACTGTGCATGGTGATACCGTCCAGTGTGACTCCGGTACGGGCAGGTTTAAAATCGATGTGGGAAAAAAAACATTGGTTTCATGAAGGGTCAGGCAGGCGAGTGTACAGGCGGTAAGTACTGGCGGGTCAGTGGTGGGTCCTTTAAATCTGGTATAATGAGTGGGTGCGAGTGCCTTCACTTCGTACCTCCATTTCACATCCGGGAAGAACAGGTACGCTTGTCGTCCAGAGCCGAAGTTTAAAGTTTTTGCAAATTTATTCACAAAAACATATGATTTTTAATATTTCAAACACCTCTCCTGTAAATTACAATGTAGCGTAGGACTATTTTGCATTAAAGTAATGCTATATAACTAATATCCACTGTTTGACGATAGTAATAAAAATGAGTCATAGGTTAATATCTCAATTTATTGGCGCTTTGAGCCAACAACTCATGAACTCTGAATCATATTTCGAATAATTGTTTCACCTAACTTTTTAAAATCATGTAATCATGCCTTATGTAAATTTCGCATGAGAGCCCAAGATTTCCAGCTACACCACTGGTGGATTGAAAAATAAATTTATATTTTCCTACCTAAGTCTAAAATTAACTGTCGTTTATTCTTCAGACCAAAATTAAATTGAATTTAACTACACTATATAGTCCATAGAAACCATAGAAAATAACAATGCCAAAGTAGCATTTGTTTTTTTTTCAATTAACCCTTCCTCGCTTCATGTGATATTATTTGTAATTTTATAACTTGAATATAAATTTATTTTTACAATAATATTAGCAACATATTCTGTGGAAATGATCAATCTATTCAACTGACAACAAAATATAGTTCAACCAAAAAAGCCGCTGTCGCTTATTATATTACGAGTATTTTCCGCCGACGAGTATGTGCCGCGTAAAAACGATCGAATCGAAAAGTGATAAACGAGATCGAACGTGTACTCTCAAATTGCAGATAGGCGATAGGAGATTTGCTTATCTGCAATTTGAGAGTACACGTTCGATCTCGTTTATCACTTTTAGATTCGATCGTTTTTACGCGGCACATAATTTGGGCGGAGGCCGAATGCTCCCAGTCAAATCGCAAAGGCACTTGTCAGCTAGTCTACAGCGC
>JAPMAE010001429.1:9418-20004 GCA_036584705.1 Rhyacophila sp. 25_7 | reverse complement strand
AAATGATAACAAAATTATATTCCATACAAATGATAACTCTATCTAATTTCGAAAAATACTATTTTTATTCTATAATAATCATTATGAGATGGAGGTTTATAAGTTAACTGTAAAATAAATTTATGACCGATTTATTGTATGGAATTGTGACTGAATTGTTTTACATCACTATTTAGAAAATTTAACTTGTATATTAAAGTTATATATCACATACAAACTAAATACTTTATCAATTTTGCTGATATTATATGGTAAATATATTAGTACCTATGAGGCATACGGATGCATGCCAAAAAGATGAAATGTTCAGGACAGCAAGAAAACTTTTTTTATTTAATCTAATAAATCATAGTTTTTACATCGAATATATTTTGATATTTCTTTTTTCTTTAGTAGTAAGATAGACTTACAAATATGATTAGAAATATATTAAATTCATAATACTTATTTGATATACTTTATTAGCACCCACCTATTTATTTTAAAAAATACTCATTTTATTTCTGAATAATAAAATATAAGAATAAATAAACGTTAAGATTTTTTTTAGTATTTAAACATACGTATATTTTTTAATGCAATATAGAATTTTTTAAATTTAATCATTCCAAACGTTTTGAGTTGTACACTAACTAAATATATATCTAGTATCAATATAAAAAATGGCATTAAAGAATTAATACGCCATTTTTACTATTATTTGTGTATACAAATAATTTTTAATTGAATTACTCTTTCAATGTTTTTTGTCCATGTTAATGTGAAAGTAATTACTAAGAAATTGGTATCCATCATCCAACATCACTGGTAGTTCAAAACTGTTATAATCACCGGTTACTCGAAGACTACTCACATGTTAATTGAATAATGCCTGAAGGTTATTAATATTTTTAAATTGAAAAGTAAACATAGTACTTAACGATACAGTGACTCTAATATAATACACTAAATGCAAACGTAATTAACTAAAACTAATACAAAAATAAAAAAACCAAAAAGTTTTAAACAAACTTTCTATCAACTAAAAATGTTAAGTAAGTAGTAAAAGAGTTTCATATAAAAACACAAGTGTAAGTTATGTTTAAACCCTGCCTCATACTTTTGACATTTATTTAAATATAATAACGCAAAAAAAAAACTCGAAATTGTATTTCACACATTTCAATCCAAATTTATGGAATATTTTCGTAATAATTTAACCAAATGTCATTATTTGTGTATTTTTCATTTTTTTACTTAATACCTTACTAGTGCCTACGATATAATATAAAATGTCTAACGGGCACTCAGTTAACCACCGAGCGAAATGATTTTTTTTTATATTCATTGTATTTATATTTGATAGTTTCAAAGTGAATTTGAATTAATTGTACAAAAGGTAAAATTCTTTTCATTTATTTAGATACAAAGCTTTTTGCTTATGCTACCCGAGTTTTAAAAGTATTTTTTAGTTTAAGTTAAAATTATGTTTTATTAACAAACGGATTTAGATTTTTTAGAAATTTTTAGATAATTTTATAAGCCGTGGTAGGCTTACGTCTACTCGTATGTAAAAAGTTGTTGAGGGTTGTTAACGCTTCATAATAATTTAGTAACTAATATATACAAAGTAGTATATTATACAATTTAATGTTTTTTCATAGAGTAATTACTAATATGTTAATAATATATGCAGATTAACATAAGCACTATACATAACCACATATATATTATAAAATTATCTTCAGCCTCAAGACAAATATGCTAAAGATAATTTTGAACAGAGGTTCTACAAATTATCTAAATATTCATCTACAGTAAATAAATATCTTGGTAAAATGATTGCATACACTTTTATTAACGTATTTTCTTTACATTTAAATTTCGTGTTACAGGTATTTTTCGTTTCGATCCTTGGCTTTATATTATAAAAAAAACGTGTTTCGGGGCAAAATATTTCAAAAATAAATTTACGATATAACTTTAGTTAACTTAAGTTTAGTTTTCAACTCATAAATAGTAAAATAAATGAAAAAAAAATGAATATATTTCATAGAAAAAGCTCGGATTATGATAATTTATATCTATTTTATAATATTTAAAATATGTACAGTATTTATTTTCGTAAACGTTGTGGGTTTTCAACGATTTATATGAAAAAATGGTGACATTTTAAAACTTAATATACGGTATCATTTGCACATAAAAGTGACAAATTTATTCTTGTTTTTCTTCACTGATGATTAACATTTTAATTGTTTTTTAGCTCCATAGGACCTGCCAAAAATAAAAATGCAGTCCAGTAAAAACTGTATGAATAAACTCAAGATGATTCCAATCATCATCTTTGTAGTACTTTCAATCAATTCGGCAAACGGTGGAACAACGAGTGAAGATGAATATATTGCGGAATCACAAAACTCTTGCTTTAAGTCACACGACACATTATCGTGCTTTAAATACCGGACATTGCGTTACATGTCTGGAATGGCTGTCGGAAACGTTTGGCTGTTCGAATCGGATGCCAAGAATGACGGAAACGCATCTACCCGGGCATTTGCATATGACGATGGAACAAGTATATTGAAATTAGTAAAAATTGAAAAACCATTCATTGGACAAGATGGCGAAGAGTTTCTAGCAGAATCCAGACAGCTGAGTAACGATTCCGAGTTTGAAAAGTTAATTAAATTCGGAAAGAGACAAGCAAGAAATTTTTTGACGAGCCACGGAGTAAAAGTTGGACTTCCGGAGGGAGCTACTGCTGTTACTGAAGACAATGAGTCTATTGATAATGGTAAGAATACAAGACAATTCAGTATATATTTATACAACAATCAACGAATTTATCGTAAACAATCTTAAACCTCTTTAATATAATAGTTTTAATCTCGGTAAGAAAATTGTCATCATAACCGTAGAATTTTTTATGCTGTTGAAACGTTAGCCATTATGAGAATACGGTTACACAGGTGGGTTAGTCATGTTGTAAGATATGATTAATTGAGAAATCTTGGGAAGGTATTTGAAAGAACTCCAGTAAGCATTCGCTCTAGAATGAGATGGGTGAATAATGTAATTAAAGATACAAAAATGTCGAGAATGAACAACTGGTGAAAGATATGAATAATAATAAAGAGTCATAGAAAAAGATTGTGCAGACGACCATGGACGCGAATAGATTGTAACACTACATTGAATTAATTGAAAGTAAAGAAATACTATTTTATTTAAATACCAGTACTCTATAGATAAGTATATAGCTTTATTTTGCCTATAAAAACATATATATATAAAGATTAATCAAGCATCATAAACGTGAATTCTTAAGCAAAACTCAAATATAGGAATACACTGTATATCCCGCAATAGAAAACGTTGTGTAACTGTAAACAGTACTTTGTTATTTAATTTTTTTATTAAATTGAATAAAAAAGAAATCTATTTTCTACTTACATTGTATTGAAATGTTTACTTCGTAAAAACGATTTATTCACTCAATTTTTATGAACGTCGTATTTGCTTCTACAAAAAAATGTTATACTAAAGATGGCCATTTATGCGGAATTTGTTATATCGCGTACTTAATACGAGTATGTGTTTATCATTTTAGTTAGCACTGTTTTACTTACTACGTGGTGGTTATCGCAATTACTAATTATAAGATTATATGCTGATTATTTTTAACACTTTACCATACTCTCTGTCTCTATTCAAAAATTCTGCTGGACATATGTTAGACAGACATTATTATGTAAAAAACTGAAAAAATGCAAATGAAACCTAGCATTTATGATCTATAACACAGATTACGTTATTTCATCTTTTTTCAATTTATATTACGAGTACATACCGTGGAACTTTCTGCGTAAAAAACATTGAAATTACTTATAAACTATTCTTTGATCAATAATTTATTATTGCTTACAATTCATGGCATGAGTCTTTTTTTAGCTCAAAACCACAAGAAGAATCAAATGTGAATGAATATAATAATATACGCTTCTGAGCAATTGGATCAGTAGGTTTTCTTGGCCTACACAATAATAAAATAAAGCAATTTTTCAAGCATTCTAGACGATAAAATATATCACATCGTAAAACCACATTATATGTGCCTTTCGATGCTTACTTGTAAAAAAAAAGTTTTTTACATGTATTGCAACTATGACTTGTGTATTATTATATTAACTAGTTATACTTTATAAGAATTTTCTAAAATATATGAAAACCTTGTGTACTAGATTTATTATCTAGGACGATTATGTACTATATTTATGTAGTTAAAATAAAATGCAATCAATTTAATTTTTTTCTATTACATATATATATCATAATAATGCTCATAAAAAACTTATAAAATGTCTCGATCGTCATAAAAAATATATAATTTAAAAATATCAAACTACGACTTTAGAAAAATTGACATATTCAACGAGGCTTGACGAGAAATTCTATAATATTTATATTATCCTCGTAATTCGACCATTTTTAAATATTTGTTGAAATCATGCTTCAGAATTGATATCATTTGTATTACTTACTGTAAATGAACGTCTTATTCTCTACAACAATGTATTCACTGCTATACTCGATATATTGAGTGGCGTAGCTTTTGCACCGAGCTTAAAAGCTGTAAAAAGATAAGTTAGATTACAATGTATCGATGAGTTACTTCTATCAAATATTTGGGACATGTACTCAGTACACTATGATTAATTTCCGTTTCACTGAATACAACTCAGGTATTTGTTATACATTTTATAAAGTTATAAAACGTAACGCTATAATTTCTTGTAAACCCGCGGTTTTGCTCAAGAAATGAAAGCCATGTTCGGTTTCATGCATCACTGGACAATGTTCAACAAATCCTTAAAGAATCATCGTTGATCTTTTGTTCTTTTACGGTTGATTTCCCTCTTATATTGTGTCGTATGATAATAAACAGTACTATATCAAATTATTATTTATTACTATCGTGCAAGATATAAAAAAAAACAATACTTCTTCACTTTTTAGTACAGATCAATATATCCCGATCAACATATTTTAACAATACGATATGCTATTTTAATAGTTTACTGACATTCTCAAAAAAATGTGACATAATAATCATTGCCAGCCACTGATACTCAAAAGTTTTATTCGTTGCTATTTCAATCGAGATCGGAATTCTTATTGTAAACGGTATTAGTTTTTTTTTTCTGAGAATCCGATCAATTTTATTGAAATTCCACTCTTATATTAATTACAATAATTACAATAATGACTTATAAAATTGAAGTCCAATTAATATTCCTAACTGTGTATTGTACAGATTTTTTTTTATAAACTATCGCTAACATAATTTCAATATATTCGAATACTTTACTTTATTAACCACGATGATTTAGATAAAATAGTAAAAGTCTTATAATATATCTACAATAGTCAGGATCAGAACCAAAAGAGAATAGAATTATTGCATATCAATGTAATATATGATAGGTATTCGACATTTGCCAATAATTATTTGGCTGAATACCCCGAGATCAAATGCGCAACACAGGTATTCCTTACTTAACGACCTAGTTATTTAACTACTGCTTGAAATTATTCTTATGTCTAATCTTATGATTTTTATTTATTAATGGAAAAAAATATTTTCTCTCCTGTTTACTAAGATATGAATAAAATAGAAAAAGCTGGCTTTTTCTCAAAAGCGTTTTCACTTTTGCCCAAGACGAGTATGAATCACTTAAGCTGAATAATCCAACTTTTCAAATATGCATAATTATAACTTATATGATTTATCTGTACGTATTTTTTTGTGTTTATATCGATATGCCTTTCTGTCGAGAGTATTCTATCTTTTTTTCCATAATGACACTTTAAAAAAAGTAAACTTCTATTTATTTTTTATTCGAAATTTGTTTTCAACACTTTTTAAACAGATATGAGCAATTTACTCCCTTAGCGACAAAGTAGTACGTAAAAACTACCTGTATATAACAATATGACATATAAAATTATGACTTGAGGAAATGGAAACGAACGATATCAATCACTACTCTGCTCTACAGGGACATCGTTAAGGTTTAAAGGTCTATAAAATTGATAATCGGATCACCATTATTTTTTTTTTAATTCCAACAATATATTATTATTACAATTATTATTGTTTTGTTTTACTGCTTTTACTTATGCATTCGGAAATCTTATTTTTATGATGAAGTGCAAGTTTAAGAGAACACATATAATTCATTATTAAATATATGGCAGATGTAATTTAGGTGAGAAAGTTAACGCATTTTTGTTTTATGAGAAATACAGGTTAAGTATTTTGAAATTGACGTTAAAAGTTATTTTTATCTACAACCAGCATTCATTGTGTGCGGTTGTTTTCTTTTTATTGAAATACCTGAGTTTTTGCACCGCGTAACTAATCATTTGTAATTTTTAGAAAAAACTACTCACGACACTAGACCGGTAATCCTCAACATTTATAAATGTAGGAACTACTCTTGAAACCTTAATTACCTGACAAACTATTCACCGTGTGCATATAATTCGTTATTTTTGATTTGGCATATTGATTAGTATTACAACTAGCATAAATTATAATTAACGATTTAATAATATAGAATTTTTAGTAAAACAATAGAAATGTATATTCAAATAAATTATTTATCCATATTTTAATTGAAATAGCACTTTAAAAACATTATTAGATACTTTTCTACTGATATGAACTAACACATAGATTCCATAGCCTTTGCATGAAAAAACACAAAAACCGTATAAATGGCGAAATAACGTAGTTTACAATAATATTTTTAATATTTTCTGTAGAAAATATTTAATTATTAATTATTTGTGATACTCAATTCATAACAAATTACTGAAAATTACGTCGCAAGCTGCCTGTAACCCGCAAAGTATCAGAGACTACTATCAACTACTACCAATTATTTTTTACTAGTAGTGCGTAATAAGGCTTAAAGCATCTTTATTCTTTAATGCTAACTACTCGTATGTACACGAGCTTTCCCGGGAATCATTATTATTTCTTATGTCAAATAATAATATTTGTGTTGCTTTTAACTAAATAAAATGTTACTCTATCCCATGTATTTTATAATAATATATCATATACATGTCTTTAACATTTTCCATTGTCTATTTATGCAGCGAATATTAGTTTGAAACGGATAATCGAGTATAACAACAGATATGTAGATTAATAACGCCTTATGAGTATTGTTCTTGTAGATTTTAAAAATCAGTGTTTATTTTTTAGTAAATTACAATATATACATGCAGTGAATGCAATAAGTATGGAATTTTATAGATAGAACATTTAAATAAAAAAAAAAATGTTTTCCAAATCTGTGAAGATGATGACTATTATGTTTACATACTTTAGATTGAAGAGTTGAATGGTCCTTTTATGCGAAAATTCAATCACTTTAGAAGCTTTCTTAAACAGAATAGGTGCTTTGCTCAATTTCTTTTATTTTGACTTTTTTTACTCAGGAGTCCGATATGAATGATATTTCTTTCAGTTGTGTGATTATTTCAGTTTTCGTAATTTTCTTGAATACTTCGCAATTTTGTCGATTTCCAATATTTGAAACATAGATAAATGGTTCATGCAAAAATCGTATATAAGATAATTAAAAATGAGAGTATTTATACGCTGTAATCGTATAAATTAATAATATGTAGATGATTTTTAATTTTGTGTTTTTCTATAATGTTTATATACTGCGGATTTTATCATCACACTTCAGAATGTTCTAAGCATTATTTAGTAGGTCTTTTATCTGTTTGATACGCAATTATAAAAAGATTGCCGGAATATTTATGATCTATCATAATAATAGAGATTGCTTATTTCTAAAGATAGATATTTTTATATGGTATTATAAAGAAATCAACAACAGTGATGAATTATATGACGTAGCACAAACACAATTCATAAAACTGTAACTATTTTATAGGCTATTTTTTCAGCGATAGATTCCTGCGGTGCGGTGAAATAAAATTATTCAGTTTTAAATGATTTGCATACTGAGTCAAATATTCAGTACGATAAAAAACGTATGCCTTTCACGTCTGGAAGAAAAAAATGTTTCTTTTTTGTAAAAAAATATTCGAAGCGTGCAAGTAGACTAGATTATTTTTCATAATGCCTACCCTAAATACTTGAAGTCAAAAGCCGTGTCTAAACGCTTGTAAGATTTGTTTTTTTTTATCAATATCGATAACCACAATCAAGCATTTTTAGCCATAAACATAAATATATAAAACAACTGATGCGACGATGAGTTTAATCCAAAAATAAGTTAATGACGCGGTATGTTTTTTTCAACATTCAATTCATATAATACTACGTTTTATTTAACCGCTTTATTCTTTTTAATATCCATTCTTTAATTTTCAAACACCAGTGCTTTTTAAATATTTCAAAAATCATGTAAGCGAGACGGACTCGTATTTGTAAGCGATCTTCTGCGCATACTAGAAGCATTTAATGTTAATTGAGCTGTGTTTAGTAGATGTTAAAACTGTTTTGATGGGATCTCTCACTATATACATAGTAATTATCAATCTGAGTGATAATAATATACAATACTAAACATACTATTCACACACATTTTATAAAACTCCATGGAATTAAATATTTTACATGTATATACAATACTCGAAGCTGATATCCTGACTATTTTTTCATAATAATTGTAACACTATGTACAAAATATCCTTTTAGTATTGATTGTATGAATTTATTTGGGTAGCAATACGTGTTTTTAATTATATTCAACGTAAGTTTTTACAGGATAAGATTGTTTTCAATAAATACGCAATCTAAAATTAAAAAAAAAAACTCATTAATAAATAGTATGCATTGACAAGTGATAGATTATTAATTGTCTCTCTGTTATTTTTGGTTTATATGTTAAAAACAATGATACTAAAAACCCTACAAGATGCCTATATCAAGCCAGTATTTTTTTTGATTATTTATTTATAATCTATTATCATATGATTGACATTATATTTTTTATGCAGATATCGAAACATCGCGTAAAGGTGACGGAAGAGGAAAGAAGAAGAAGCTCGCCATCCTACTTCCACTACTGTCTCTCTTGTCTCTCCTTAAAATTAAATTGCTTCTCGTGCCTATCCTTCTGACGGTATTATTCATCAAGAAAATATTAGTCCTTGCGGCTTTGTTCCTACCAACCATTCTTTCCACACTGAAAATATGCAAGGTTCATCAACCGCACGTCAGCCATCACAGCCAATGGACAGGTGCTGAGCAAAATGCTGAATATAGCAGCGGATATGGTGGAGGGTACTCTTCGTATCCTGGAGGTGCCAGTCCAGGTTATTCCAAGGACTGGGCGGCTAGCAGAGCGTACAGTGCATACAGGCCAGTCTTTGAAGCCAAACAACTGAAGGGGTCGGCTTCGGACTTCTTAGCAAGCAGTCCGAATATAATCTATCCAGCAACCGCGAACAATCAAGCGTAAATAGTTAATAGATTATCTTCGTCTTATGTCACATCCGTCTCCCTGAAATAGCAGTCGATCGTCGATGGGTTACTAAAATTTAGCCTATGATAAGTCTTATTTATTTTAATATTATACTTTTGAAAATCTGATTTCTTCAGATGCCATACAGAAATGTTATTTAGGCCAATCTGACCAATTCGTACGATGTCAAAATTACTTCCTCTATTTATGATTGTGGTAATTAGCCAGTCATAATATAATTTGAATGGAAGGAGAATACTTTTAGATAAACATTTCACAATATTTAAGGCATTTCTGTCCATTTTTATTAGTACCATATTTATTTATTTCTATTTCACCTTCTACTCTCCTATATATAGTTTCCAACGTTATTATACAAATTAAATTCTATAAAAGTACATTCTGAAGTAACAACAATTTCAATATAGCATTTTTTACAGAACCGGACAAAAGTCACATATAAAATGAAAGAAAACCTTGTTTCATCAAAGTAAACATAATGATCAGCACGTGGTAATATTGTTTTTTCGATAGGCATATTTCAAGAGAGACAATATTCTATTCTTTTTCAGTTTCTCATTTATTTGATAGATTTTTTTTGTCGATATCAAAGTATTTGTTTATGGTCGCTATAACAGAATTCAATTTGTAATCTGTGTGTGCAAACACGTGTATATTGTAAATGTTACTAATTGTATTAAACATAACAAAATATTCTCTATGTAGTTTGTTTACCGCAAAAATGAAGATTCTACTATCAAATTAACCCATGGAAACAAACTTCCGATTCAAAATAGTATTAAAAATATTTATCTGGTCTTCAGATTTCTTGTATATAAAAACATATATAAAGAGTTGAAGAATCTTTTCAGAACTCGAATTCTTTTTTAGTCGAATAACTGTTATGTAGTGACGGTAAATTATTAACTGATTATTTTGTAAAAACTAACCTTTTAAAAATACGTAAATATGTATTTCGTTTTTAAAAACTTAGCTTACATACTCGTATGTCAATGTAGATATTTGTTATCAAAATGAAAACAAGAATATTTTCATTACTGATGATACAAATTGATTTTATGACTT
>JAPMAE010001426.1:0-11570 GCA_036584705.1 Rhyacophila sp. 25_7 | reverse complement strand
TGTATGTGTTTTTTTTATTAAATTGGCGCTTATAGGTTGCAGTATAAAACACAGCTAATAAAAACATATCAATTTACTGTGCGGAAAAACACTTTTATTCACGTCTACGTATTAGTTAGAATAATACGACTGGCACGGTTGGATAACACATAGGCCGTTAACGCCGCATTCCCCACCCCACCGCCAACCTCTCGTATCGTCTGCTGCAGCGGGTATTGCACCTACCCCTCCCTTCCGTTTTTCTCCGCTCCTCATCCGGTCCTACCTCACCCCAGTAAAAGGCGACGGTCACCATGGCAACGGCCCAACCCTCTGTGCCCGATATACAGGACGTGCCGACGCCGATAATATTTTTTCTTCGCAAGTTTTCATCAACAATCGTCCCTCGTTTCTAAATGAAACATATTTTTGCCGTGCCTAAAATAGCGATAATACAAAATACTTAGACACACTTGAATACTATGTTATTAAGTCTATAAGATCATATCAGCTGATGCATTGAGTATTTTGAAGGTACATAGGTTACATGATTAACCCAACTATATATGTATATACAACTTTTACGATTAGTTGATTATTTAAAATTTAAAAAAAAATGTTTTTTACAATATTGGAACTGAAAAGTTCACATAGTCATAAATAATTAATGCTCTAAATTTAATACATATTCAGCTTAAAATTTTGAATATTACATTTTTTTACGTGTACACATTTCGGTTTTGATGTCAGTTTTAGAAGTAGGCATGTTAATACTTTTCTGAATAACTTTTACGGTCAGATTATATACACAAGGAAAAATAAAGTGAAAATTACTATATAAGATGACCGAAAAAAATCTACCAAAGGATGTACAATTTGAGATTTGTGCTACCGATCTGTAACCATTGCTACATTAATATTGCACTCTCTTGATGTACAAGTCTAACATACGCTTAGGACTGTAATTACAGTGTGTCGTAAACAATGAGTTAAAATTAGCGTAAAAACCATGACAATTAATGAAATTAACTTTTAGAACAATTTACAAGATGAAAAATATATTTTTTCCACAACAAGGACTGAGGTAGAAAATTTGGATATATGAGAAATCGCAACAGCTATAAAAGACCTCACAAAAAACATTCAAAAGATATTTGTATTAAAAGTTCAAAAAGATTTTTGTTTACTGACTTATAGATCATAGAAAATATGTGTTATATACAAATTAATACGATTATGAGGTTTTTATATTATAATATATATGTTAACCTTGTAAATTAAATAATTCAGTAGCTCTTGGAAATTAGCACATGTATCAAATTCAATTATTTTATGTTGCGTGAAAAGATTGAATTCATAGAAATAGGAAATTAATTGCAAGAAACCATGAGAATACTTCAGTATTAGATAAAAATAAGAAAGAATAACTGTCAAACTATTATAAAGGTAAATATTAATATTTTTTTATTATGAATGCAGAATATAGACTTAAGTGGTGAGACTTAAGAGGAGATTGACCGGTCTGTTAAAAAACTTTTTGAAAAAAGCTTTCTCACAATTTAAAAAGGTAAAATTATATACGAATTAGTTCAGTACTAACTAAAGTCGCAGTTTTTTTATAAATCTGGCTCGTTAATCACTTCTAATGTAGTTTAATCCCTCCATTTACCCAAATCCACTTTAATGTGGCTTAAAATGTTCACGGATCTATGTGCTAAATGTTGCCATGTATATATATAATATCATAGACTTTGGGTTAATCTGCAAGTGATCTAAAGTTCAGATGGTAGCTTACATATTCATTCTAGAAGAAAGAAAAAAACGAGTGAGCAAACAGCAAAATATGGATAATTATATAGTAACATTATTATTGATAAAAAAGCGGTTTTTTGTAACAGTAAGTATCACTTTAATTAAAAAAATTGATCCATTTAAGAGCTGTTTTAGAAAATTAAAAGTTACAGAAAAGACAAAAATGTTAAGCAAAGATCACGTTTGACATTCATGGCTACTAGTATAAATGTAAACCGGTAATATATATTTCCATAAATATATGCAAGATACATAACGCATGTACTACTAGCTAGATATGTGGATAGGGAAGCTTTTCGGTAAGCTTCCGCGATCACTTTCCCTGTTGCGGTGTAAAAATATCCTACTCACTAGACCCTACTGCCCCCGCCTCCAAGAGCAAAAACAAATTCCTGACTGCGAAGCCCTTCATCAGGGGGTCGTCTGGGTCCCCTTCTACCGTGCATTGGAGGCAAACACCCTCTTACCCTCTTCAATGCACGCTGCCTTTGCTGTTTCCGTTGCATGGAAAACTCGAGAAAAATACGCCATTTTCGGGCATCAAACATTTGCCAACGTGTCTGAATTTTTATAATTCCGACATTCATTTATATATTATAATAAAAGTCGTTAAATTTTTAATGGCTATAAATAAAAACTTTCAGAATGTTAATTTTACATTGAATTTTTTAGGTTTTTTATTATTTGTTGATAAATATCCTTTAATTATTCGATTATTATAGTTTGTACCGAAAACAATATATTACGAACGATGAATTAAAATGTGATTTATTAATAAATAAACATTCAACTTCACTGAAACTTTAATACTATTAATTAAATAAGAATTCTATTAAAGTAACTGCATGATAAGAAGTTTAATGATAATTATTTATCGAAGTGAAATGTAGTCTATCAGATTTTGAAATACTGTTAATAACTGTATTGATTGTTAAACTAATAGTGTTTGCAATACTGTGTTATTCAAAATCTCTATCGCATAGTATTTTTCTTTTTCTTGATTATACTTGTAGTTATTAAAATATTATGTTAAATTAAAACTGATATATTAGTGACGAAGGTTAGTTAAAAATGAAATTGAAAACTTAAATATTACATATAAGATGATGAAAATATCCTATTTTTTGTAATGAAAATAAATTTGTTTATTCATCGCCAGTTTTAAGAATGAAAACACTACATATATCGATAAGCTTGAAAAAATACAATAATTATCAGATAAAATTTCATAGCATTAAATGAATGTTAACAATTATAAAAACATGTATGTTTTATTATAACTTAATAATAGAAAATGATTATTTTTCATGATAACTTAGTATGTATAATACTGCAATATAAATACATTGCAAACACTATATTTGACTAATAATTAATAAAACTGTTACTATTAAAAACTAATTGTTCATGGATGACACTGCGATGATTCCATATGGTCCACATCCGATCTTATATAGAATTTAATATATATATTCAACTAATCAGATATTTGAATACATACTCGTATATGTGTAGCCGTTGGAGATTAATGAATAGCATATCTGATTTATGAGCCAAGCGTCACGAGCTCGAATTTCGTAGCTGTCGAAAATTGTGTATTTTGAAACAAGGATATAGACCAAACCAGTTGATTTAATCCCTGACAATTATTACTTTTAAAAATATACGTTAAAGCAATTTTTAACATTACAGAGATTAATATGCTCCGTTTCTGAGTGAATATCGTTTAAAAAAGACGAAAAATACACATACGAGTACAAAGTCTCAATTTATGTTTGATTTATGAATAAATGGATTATTTGTAAACCTAGGTCTTTCCACTATGTTTAAAAAAATAATATAGTGTTTTTTTGTAGAAAATACATTTGTATATATAGCAACATGAAACGTGTCTTGTAAGTAATAAAATATTAAATTTAAATAATATTTTCAGTAGTATTATATCACAATTATATGTAAAATGAGTTTATTCATTTTGTTGCCAATTATGTTTTTGAAAACGAAGCATATTCGCAGATAATATACAAGTAACCCTACGTAATTAAAAATATAAATTGGACAAAGGTACAAAAAAATGTATGTACACAGATTGATTTCAATGTTTAGACTGGAATATGCAGAGAGATAATAAATGACAAACTTTGGACATATTTAAAGTGTTATAAAATCTGCATATTATGCAATCCAGACGAGCACAACATAAAAGAGGAAGTAATCGTACATGGGCGAATGTGGAAGTACATACATTGCCCCATCCTCTTCGCCCGATCCGCAGAATCCTACAAAACTAGCGACCCAGTCTAGACAAGTCTAGCAACACAAGTACGCATCCAGTGTGCTAGGTATTATACTCGTATAGTACGGCAGGCTTTCTCCTTTGCCCTCCATTGCTATACCATGGTATATTTTCTATCACCCCTCCTGATCCCCGCCACAATTTTACAACCTTACTATTGTGCGCTAGGGGTGCAAAACGATACCGGAAAAGCAGGTGTATACAAATAATTATGTAGCATATCTTTTGTGGTTGACAAGCGATGATTATAAAGTAAAATGCTTTCCACGACATTTTTTCATACTTCACGCGTGAACTTTTTTCTATTACCGTAATAATTGTGCATGCTATTAAAAGTTATTACTTTAAAATTTATAATTTTCCAAAAAAAAAGTGTTCTTTTGTTTACTGTGAATGACGTATGTTTATAAATCCAGTATTTATTATTCCTATACAATTAAGCGTAATAAAATCAGAACACAGTGACTAGTTG
Source organism: Rhyacophila sp. 25_7 (assembly GCA_036584705.1). Taxonomy (NCBI): domain Eukaryota; kingdom Metazoa; phylum Arthropoda; class Insecta; order Trichoptera; family Rhyacophilidae; genus Rhyacophila; species Rhyacophila sp. 25_7. The sequence continues at coordinate 7,011 of JAPMAE010001426.1, read as the reverse complement.
GCTCGGAGATTAAGCGATCCCTTTGTTAATATATAGCAGCTCACTCTCGGATACTCATACATAATGAAGAGACAAAAATGTATAAGAACGTATAAAAATCTATGCCATAGATCAAACACAATAACTATTCATAGTACGTGTAGTGCATGTTTTAATAATATTTTTAATTCAATTCGTATATGTATTATACTTTGGGTACTTAGTAAATAGATGTAATAAATTGCTGTAGGATGTTTTCTTCTTCTTCAACCATGTCTCACGCCTCTTAACTGAAGCATATGGAAACCACATGCTTCTGAAAGTCCTTGTCGCTGGCAGGTCTTCTTGCATTCTCACATGTCATGTCAACATTTCGTAATGTTGCAGAATATATCACGTGGATGATTTTCAACCGCCTCCCAAGACATTGAAATCTAGGTAGACTTAAAAAATAAGCATGCCCGGTTGAAATATAATTCAATCATTATCAACATATGATCAAATCTAATGTCGCTTTAATTCACTATGGATGCAATGAGAGGCTGCAAGATCCGTTTCCATATTACCTTTTTTTGCGTAAAGTCATACCATCGCACTTTTGCCAAAAACGTCTGTTTTTGAAGTTCAATAAACGCAGGGGCCATGCTTATATTCTCTGTATCGTTCCAACTTTAGTATATTTCTTTCGCATTTCGATGCATGGTGATACCATCCCATGCAGCTCTGGTATGTGAGTGGTTAAGATAAAATTAGGCATTTAAATCAAAGATTCTTTTATGCAGTGTCATAAAAGCGGCCGCGTACAATCACAGTTGCAAATATTGGCGGGAAAGTGGTGGGAAAAAAGTTCAATAAAGATTACTTTGAGACATTGTAAGATAACATGATTCGTTACCATAAAACGGCATAATGAGGTATGAATAGGCAGCATTTTGTTTAAGCAGGGCATTTACACGCGTAGTATGTTGAATAATTGTTAAAAATTTAAAGTTTTCCTGGCTAGATTGCGGTATTTTTAAAATTATATGGCATATATATATATTATAATAAAATCGTTATTATGAACATACTACGGATCAAATTATGTGTATAAATATAATTGTATGCATTGCATTGTTCCTACGGGACTACGCTGAACATCTACGACTCGTAGCTATGTATTTTATCTGCAAATTTAAATCATGAAACGAGAGTAATGATTCATAATTGAATCAAATAACTATTTGCGCATACGTTCAAAAAACTATTTTCTATTTAAAATTTCAAAATTGGAAGTAAAAGTTCTATTTACAACTATGTATGCCAAAATCTATAAAATATTTCATGAGTAGCTCAGTTTTCATGTATTTGTTTATGCAGTCTGGGTTGAATACCTTCACTATAAACGTATTATACATGCACTTTGTCTGATCTATCAGTCTCTGTCGCATAAATATAATTTACAATTAGCAAGAGCGGGACGAAATTACGACAATTGACTCGTGCATAATAGAGACACGTCAGTCTGGGTCGATGGGACGCACAACAAAACGCAAATAGGCGGATGATGTTATTTTTAGTAAATATGCATATCTACGAAGTACAAAGTGGCATATTTTAATTGAAAGAGTAATAGATTACAACTAAAGGATTTTTTTAATTGCAAGAAGATGGTTTTTTCACAATATTTGTCATAAATAGTTAAAGATTACTAGGCATTGAATCCAAGAAATGGATAAAGAAAACATCATACTCGTATATTGTTTATTCACGTAGGCATGTAAGCTTTATGTGTTAAATAAATGATACATAACTTATATAAAGGCATATCTTATAATACTCTCTACTCACAAGTTTATTTGCTTAGTAAATGTTTATATTTATTTATTATTACCCAGATATCATAAATATTTATGTAGAGTACATTAAACATATTTAAATATGCAATAATATTAAATTGAACTATAAGCGTAATAATATTAAGCTCATTCATTTAGCTTTATATAATTTATATTTTTTTTATTTGTTAATAAATATTGAATAAACAGTTTATTAACAACTAAAATATCTAATAAATTGATTGAATAAACATAGATACAAGTATGCGACAAGTATACAATATATTTTTTTCGTAACATTTTCGTATTAAGAGAAATAAATTTATGAATTTTCATCGTGCTTTGTCAGGACCGAAATATTATTTCTTTTTATTCGAGGTTTTATGTTAAACGGTTAATACTATATAAGACACTATGTATATGTATAACAAATGTATTTTTATATATAAATCAATTCACTTAAAATCGTGGATAATCCTTAAAAAAAATCTAGATTAAAAAAACTTGTACATTACTAAAATGAAATATTTAATGTTCTTTATAAAAAACAGCATTGTGGGTAGTTATTAAAATTTGTTACAATTATTGTATATTATATATATATACGTATATTATTGTGATTATGGCCACCTTTGTAAGTGAGTAGATAGCGCCTTTGACTTAAAAGCAAAGAGTCGAATGTTCGAATGTCGAAGCTGACAAAAATTACATACGTTTTTTCATGTGCAATTGAAACCGGGACATGGACCAAATTGGTTGAGCCTATAATTATCACTTGCGAAAAAATCTCTCTAAACAATCTTAACATTGTGGAAATCTATATGCTCCATTTCGTTCATAAAAAAAATATACGAGTATATTATAATAAAATAAATTTACGTGTTGTATTTATATTTGCTACTATTTTAAAGAATAGATTGTTTCCAAAAACATAAAAAAAGTTTTACATACCATTATAATAAAACACAAAGAGAATAGAATATTTTTTATATAACTTAGCCAAATTTCATTCTGATTATTAATTTATTTATTATTCCATTACTGCTTAGAATGGAACATATAAACCCTTCACAGTGCCTTTTACAGTATACTGCTTTAGTTCAGAGTTGATTTTACGAATAATAGTTGATAATTATTAGCTCAATCAAGCTCGGCAAGCAATTTGGCTATAAAAATAACAAACATTCGAAAAAACTTTCAACCAGCTTCGTTACCAAACACATAACCCTAAGCCTCATAACCAAGTTTTATGACTATAAAGTCAGACAAAAGCTAATATTTAATATTTATTTTTCATTAAAATATGATATTTAATGCTATTTTTCAAGACGACATAAACGAATTTATAAATAATATTTATAATAATAAGTTTCACAATGCAGTTAAAAAATTAAAAAATATTTTTGAGTTACAACAAAAGCTTCGAATAAACTTTCGAATTGTCTACGTGATAAATACCATGCTAGCTTTCAGTACATGAATGTATATGTGTATATTTAGCCGTTCTTTGTGTATATAATACGAAATAGATAGTTTTTTGGCTTCCGTTGGTTAAAATATTGTCGTTTTCAATATTATTTTCATTCCTAATTCCATAAAAAATAAAACTCAAAACAACGTGCATTGCGATGTCATATAATGCTTAAAAATATCAATAGACAGCGTTTTAATATATCATTGTATTCAATATACAATATCTAATATAGAAATCTATAAATTATGTTGAAAGTTTGTTTGAAGTAGTGATGAGCAACTAGCAACCTGCGGTGTATTTAATTGTAGCCTGTGGTCACTTTACTATTCTAAAAATAAGAAAGATTTTTTATTTTTTTTTGATTTTATCGAGACACTCTACTTGTCCAACGGTTATACAATGAAGAAGTTATAAGAACGTCCATAAAAATTACATTAATGATGAGCGACTAAAAATTGTTTTCGGGTTACAGTGTAATAATTAACCTCTTCTGTGCCAGACATAATGTCACAAGCCGGTGAATTTTTAACCAAAAATAGAAATTTATAATATTATTGAAAAAAAAATATATTGAATGTTTCTTTGTCATGACTTTGTTTTTAATGATAATTTTATAGTCATATCTAAGTTTTCATGTTTAAAATCACCCAAAATATTCAAATTTGTCTAGCAAACTGCGTTTTAAGTTGTGCAAGTTAACTCACTTCTGACATATAACTGGTTAATAGATGTAAATATTCGAAAAAGTTTTGCAGAAAAATAACGTCATATATTATATATTTCACTTATAATTCAGTATCTGAGAAGAACATAGATAAAAAAATTAAAGAAACGTGTTAATGATGACAAATTGTAATAAATGTTATTAGTGATAGAGAGATGCAAGTCTTACGACCAAAGAATCAAAGAATTTCAAAATATATATAGGTGCAATAACCAATAGCGCATAAGGTTATATTAATTAAAAAAATATACCTTAATATAATATAATAAATTTTGACCTTACATCTGTATCCTTTTTGTTTACTTTATTTTTGTATGCATCCATTTTTATAAAATCAAATCTTTATATCTTTTTGTTTTTTGTGAAATGAGTTTTGTGACCCACAAAATAAATTAAATTTTCGGTTTTGGCTTTCAGCAGAAATAAGTTGGTCATCACTATTAAAAAGTATACAATGCCGAAAATTAGTATAAAACTTCATATGTACAAATTATTGCTAACTTTGTAAAACCGACACGAAAATAGAAGAGTGGACAATAAATATATCGTGCATTAAATAACAGTTAATTATTTTAATTTGAAAGCTGCTAATAAAAGACACAAGCTGTCGTGCATTTTAATTCATACCAGTGCCGCATTAGAAATCATGCATGCTCGCATGTCGCGCCTCAATTTCGGGGGCGGCGACATTGCATTCGGGGTGCAGCGCGGTAGTATATAGTCGGGTATTTTCAGGGGCGTCCGCCGTCCCCTCGCGCCGCGCCCCTCCAGACGTGCACTGGGTTAGTGAGAGTGACTGGCCCCGCTCCTCCGCCGCCCATCGCTACAATGGGTTAGGCGGCGACCCCACAAACCGCCTACCCAACTTTCCAGTGAGGCGGTGAAGGTTAGCGCACTATGCGACGCCGCACCCTGGGGCTGTTATTTTTGTAACTGCGCTTGCGTTACGTTTTGTTACGTTACATCCGCTTTGTATATTTTGTGAATAAATAAATAGCATTAATTCATAGCGGCTTGTATTGGAATAAAGAACGTTTTTTACGACGTGCATTGGTTATTTTGAATTATTCACTAATTCGCGTATGTATACAAATAATTTGAAGCAGGTATACTCACGAGCAAGCCTTTCGATAACACATATATAGTTTATTTTGTCGACACAGCTATGTTCCGTAGATATAATAAAAAAACATATTTTACAAATACGTAATCTACCTTTGGGTTACGCCTTCTATTCGATACGCAAACCGACCCTCGCCAGAAACATATTAGGAACTTACGAGTATTTACACGTGATCATTAAATATGCAAATTAATTATATTACACGTGGTGCATCTATAAGTACTCGTAACTGCGACAAAATGGAAGAAAGGGTAAAATTTATTATAAGTTAAATTATGCATATTTAATAAATGAAAACAATAAAAGCAAATAGTAAAAATAATAGCTTATATAACATTTAAAATGTTTAAATATTATTTAACATATTTTGTTATAACTATGAAAAACTTTGTACGAAAATTTAAGTGAATTAAAGTTTTATAAGAACATATTAAATTAATGAATTTCACAGTTTTTATATATAATTTATTTTTACACATACCACGTAAATGTTTTGTTGATTATATAATTTCATTTTCAAGTGAATTATTTTGAATAAATATTACATAGTTAATGTTTTTACCAGCAATATACTCGGGCACGATTATGATACTGTGGCGATAGCTTCATATATGATGTGTAAATAATGTTATTAAACGTATAATTGTTTTTGTGTTTTGGTTTAAAAATAATCAAAAGCATAAAATTTTAGAATACTTTCATATGTTACTTTGTTTGATTTGTTAATAAAAATGCATTTATTAATTTTATTAATGATAAAGTATTTAAAAATATTATAGTAGTATATAAATCAGGTGTTCGTTACACGTAGACAAGAGTTGGCAACACTGTATTGCATTAAGTGGGGAACAGCCTCAGAATTACATTGCGGTTACATAATGCGATAAAACGTGGCAATTTGCATTCGGCGTCTACGAGCTACGTTGCCAGCCTTCTACGCCTCTACGAATGCACTGACTTAATGTTATTATCACTAGACCCATTTTGGTAAGGCTTTCAAAATACCTATATACTTTTAATATTTTTACTATGTGATGTAACAATCCATTTAAGCTTATAGCCGATTGCACAACATCCCCAAGGCATATTTTTCTCTATCTCTCTTCTTTCAATCGTTCACACTCAACATATATTCTATGAGTATGAAAATTCTCATTAAGATAAATGAACTTTTTTAATAAATAAATATATCATAAAAGAATTTGAAAACTGATATTAAGTATGTAAATAAAACAATATATATTATATTTAATTTCATTAACTATGAATAATATAAATTCCATATGGATCCGAGAATTTATTTAAGATTTATTTTTTACCAGTAATAGTTGCTTATTATTAGCCCAAGTATTTCGGGTTCGTGTCCTGGGTACAATACAAATGAATAAACATTCGAGATTTTTTCTGACCAACACGGGCCTTTAACCCGTGATCCCCGCTTGGTAGGCATGACGAGTCGTATATTTTTTTTAAATAAAATTAATAATTCACGATAGTTTTCATCTATTTCGAAACCAACAATCAATTAAATTTAAAACTTTAGAGCTTGAAGTTTGCTTAATCATTTTTGTAAAAGTAATATTAATTGTAGAATGAATGGATAGTACATCCGACTCACTAGTCGAGAGTAGTGGGATCAAATTCCATAGCTGACAATTTTACACAGGTTTTTTCATGTGTTTTTAAAATCTAGGTACAAAAGACAAGACATCGAATCGTTTGAGCCTATAAATGACAATGATCACTTCATCAAAATCTGTCAAAATATTCTTCACATTGTAAAAATCAATATGCTTTGTTTCGGCACATTACTATATATAATCGCCAGTCTTAGTTAAACGAATTAAATCTATATTCTGGTTCCAAAAACATATGAAAAAATCTGTGCAATTTT
>JAPMAE010001420.1:5974-20025 GCA_036584705.1 Rhyacophila sp. 25_7 | reverse complement strand
AGGCGTTTTTAGTTCAAATCAGAGAGCGTTGAGGACCAAATTTTGCCCCCCAGGCAACACTATTAAGAATCCTATGAGTAAAATTATTGATTTCAAGAATGGGAGTGAGCGCAATTTTTATAATTTGGGGATTTATGGACTACAACTTTTCTCAAAATTTTTTACAAAAAAATAATACTAAGAAGCAATAAATTCATCAAAATAAACCTGTGTAAAAATAAAGACTGCGAGAAATTCACCTGTATTTTTCAGGATAAATTTATTATTATTATCTGTAATTCGATAGTCAATTCACGCGCCACAGTATCCACTCAGAATATCAAGTGGCGGGAGATCGAAATGAAAATTGTAATACTCTGTCGAAATTTCACCCAGACTGTGTTATCTTTGATAATTAATTTTCAGCTTGTTACAAGAATGACATGGGCAAGAGGCTCGAGGGGTAAAGGTGTTGTACTGCGTTTTGACTTTTATAATTCAGCCATTGACAAAGTTTAAATTTTGCTATCCCTATTTAAACTTTTCCCTCAAGTTGATTTTAAAAATTAACTTGTCGTGACAGCTTCAAGTTATTGAAATGATTAAAAGTATCGTTTCATATTAAGAATGAAATTATAAATTATAAAATTTACATTTTATATTATAATTATATATAAAATTAAATTTCAATAGAACACTATGATATATTTTTTTATGAATTATATTTTTAATAGCTTATTTTCTGACCATCAACTTTTCGATAAAGAATTCTTACTAAAATTATTTTCATTATGAACTAACTTCTTGAAAGATAAAAATTTTGAAAAAAATGTAATATATTATATCATTTTGACAGTAAATTAGAAAAATTAACATTTAGTACAATTTCATTGAAACTAAAAAAAATGATAATTCAAATAATAATATCTTATACAATATACAATTCTATTTGTATCTTGCTTTTATTCAATACACCAAAGTCTCTTTTTATACTGTTACGAAATAACACTATTTTACATCCCTTGCATGTATCTACTATGCGTATTACAAAGCAGAACGATTTCTACATTTTCAATATGATTTCACCGTTTATATGGCTTGTTACAAAGAGTCATACAAGAAATGCACAAAAAAACAGTCATGGGAATTTTTCTTCAAATCTAGTAAGCCCAAAAATTTGAATATCTCAAGTGATGAAAACGATATCGTACCAAATGTGCGTAAACGGGTTTATCTATTGTCTGATAGTGAATAATCTTTGTTACGATTTTTTTAAAGTATTTTTTTTCTAATGAAATCAAAATACAATAAACAACAATGATTATTTTATATCCATTGCTTTTTATACAAAATAACCTTTTCACTTTCAACCACCATTTATTTTTATTTTAGTATACTTTTTTACACGGTATTGCGTGAAACGTATCCACCGTATAAAAATAAATTCTAGTGTATTTGCTTCATTCATTGAGATTTATGTAAAAAAAATTATTGTGAATCCTAAATTAACTACTTTTATTGATATATCTTCCTTTAATTACTTTGTAGTTAGTAGTATATTATAAATGTTACCTCTTGCTATTGAAATTTTTCTAACAATAAACATATATTACATTTTTCTGATTCTGATTCTTAACTTTATTTTTATTAAAAAGATTAAAGACTCAATCAATTTCCAATTGTTTCATTATTAATCTAACCAGAATACCAACAAAAAAATAATTTATATGTTTTAATGATATCCACTTACCAACTGAGTAAGAGATACATAAACTAAGTTTTTAGAATAAAATAATGTAGTATGACAAGTAAACTAAAAAATTTCCATACAGTCAACGTAACATGCAATCATGTTTTGTACTATTATGTTTAATTATTTTTTCAAGTACACCTATATGAGACTATTGCAGTAGTAAGTTTTATGTCACTAAGTGTCACTTCACGTGATCATAGTATGTACTTGTTAGTATTATGCTTATAGTAATATAGTTAAACGACTTGATTTTTATGTGAAAAGTTTAAGTAAATTTAAAATCCAGCAAATAAGATATTGATACAATATACTAAGCTACAAATTATATAATTTATAAATATTTGATAGATATTTTAGTATTTGAAAATAAAAATGTTAAACAAAACTGAAATTTTATATTAAATCCAACATATAACATAGTTTTGCAGTGGGCAGCTGTAATAATGATTAACATTTATAGAATGTATAAAATAGATTTTTGATAGTACAAACATTTTTATTTCTTGTAACATCAGAATCACTGGTTTATCAATCTGAAACCTTGCTTTCAATTTGTATTCCGTTATACTAGCACCAAGGCAGAGATTACAAATTCCGTAATCTCCCCTAAGGCTTCAATGTATACACGCATACACATACGTCCATGTACATATACACATGTACTTATACAAAACTTCGTGTTTCTATTTTAGCAGGTTACAAAAAATATACAACGCGTGGGTTTTTCTCTCTCATCAAAATAAGATATTACGCTATAAATGAAATGTCTTTTTAAATATGAAAATAGTATATTTTTTATTAGATAATTTATATGTAAATACATATACATAATTTATATTGGATGATAGAAAGTATTAAATATAAGATATTTTGAATAAATTTGATGAAAAAAAAATCACATTCAAAGTAAAAACAAGGCCTTGGACTTAACTGGTCATGCACTGAGAATGACTGAATCAAATCTCAACCGGGTATGCTTCTTCTTCAAACCAACCAAATCCCATCATCCCGGAAGGTTACCCAACATCATATACAGATTGTATTTGGTAGAGCTGCAGAACCCTAGAATGACATGAGAGGATGCAAAAAGGCTGTCAAATAACAAGAATTTACAGAGGCAATATGTGGTGTCTATATATTCCAAATAAGAGGCGTGATACGTCTTAAAAAACAAGAAAATAGATTTGATCATTAGTGTATGTAAATGAAGGTTACTGTAGTAAATCCTTCAACTCTTTGCAAAATGTCTAAGAGACACAGTTATATTTGGCCATAACCAAATATTGCCTAGTATAGTTCAATGGTAGTGAATCATTACAAATTATCAATATAATTGCATACCAAACTTCAAATACAGATGTCTGCAGTAAATTCTGAGAATGCAGTAGTTCGACTATACGTAAATTCAGTAAAAAAATAATGCAGCGTCTCATAATATCCAACATAAATATGATATATTGGACTTAGCTTGCCCGTGTGCTGAGAATATTTAAATTGCATTTCAAACAAAAGCATGCCCTTTTTTCAAGCCACCCGGATTAAGTCGTCTTAGGAGACTTTTGAATACCATTTACAGGATGTGATTGGCGTTGTCACATAATTTATCACTGAAATGATAAAATAATTTATATATATAAATATGTATTTGAAAATATTAAAAATCGGTTTCGTCTGATTTTTTTAAAAATCTGTATTTACAGAAAATATTGTTCTTTGTGTTGAAATTTTCTTTACTTTTATTGTACATTCATTACGATATTATTATATTTTTTAATAACTATCAATACTCTATTATAATATGTTTGTCGTAGTATAAAGCTTTTTTTTATTATCTTTTAATGTTTATAACTAAGTTTTGATATAAAAATATTATTGATTTTAACTTTTTCACTATACAAATCAATTTTATCAAATAATAATATTGACTAAAATATTTCATTCCCTTTTCTGAAAAGATTGAAATTTTGTTTAAAATGCAAAATGAATCGAAAGAGAATTCGAATATTTCACGTTGTTTATTAAATCGATGTATTCTGGATGTCTACATCGTCTGAAATATTTCCTTTGGATACGATCTGAATAAACAATTCGCCAAAAACGATAAACCACGATTTTCTTCACATATTGAATGAGTTCTTACAAAAACATCATCCCACTTGTCTGAAGGCTTTTATCTTAGGCGGCTGAAAAAAAAGAACGAGAAAATGACTTTACATTTTTTATTTATATACAATTGAATGTGAGTTTATCGTAAACATGAACCTGTTAAATTTTACATGATACATAAAAGCTTATCGAATATCTAATTTTTTTTATTAAAATAATCAAATATCCGTAAAAAAAATTATTCAAATATTTTTTAGAAGGTATTTTTAAAAACATGTGAAAATAATATATTTTTGCTTTTTTACACTGTTAAATCAAATTTATCTCCAAGCGTAACAAAATTAAGTGTAAAACTTTTTTACAAATATAACGGAATTTATTATAATGATATATTTTATATATATTTTTAAACTAATGTATTAATATTTTTATAACCACATGTTTAATTCTATTTCAAATGATGCAAAACTTCCTCATCTTTTAAGTCAACATGGACGAGAAATATGTAAAAAAATTGTAAAAGAAAATCTATATTTAATATACCTATTTATCGAAAACCTTGTTGAATAAATAACAGATACTTTGTTATAACGTGCCATACATTACTATTAGTATAGTTACAATTTTAAACAAACAGAATTACATACAATAATAATAAAACATTTAAATCCGCCAGCAAGCAAACATTCAATTTTGTATAAACATTATTTTTTATTCTAAAACTAATTGAAAAGGTAAAATGATTAAACTTTATGATTTTATATAGGTGTTTTATACAAATAATATTGTAGTACTATGCTCTACTAAAACACATCAGTGTATAATTATCTTTCCGGTTTTTCTCTCTCTTTTTCTATCTTCAATTTATTAATACTCAATCTTTCTGCTTCACTTATAGATATATAATATATGTATTTTTACAGTAATTGAGAAAGTTTGATGTCTTCTTCTTTGGAGTATTTTATATAAATTTACATCATTATTTTTTATTTTTCTATTAGTTCTAAATTATATCTGAATAGTAAATTTCCCAATTGCCTTATAAACATTAAATTTTGGTTTTAAATAGACTTTCCTTTGTAGCAACATGGCATTTTTACGTCTTAGTCTGATTACGAGAAAGCTTTTAAATATACGTTTTTCAAATAAAATATTTAAAATAAAATGATAGTCATTAATAAATGCTTGATATTTTTGACCTTTTTGATAAATAAGCAATAGAACAAAGTTTAATCATAATGCTATAATTTAATAATTATTTACTTTAAAGTGTATTTTATACAATATATTTTGATCCTGCTAAATTTTATATTAATTCTAAATAATTTAAAGCCGATGAAAATACAATAAATTGAAAAAAATGATACTCTAGGTAGTTTATTCATGCTTCTCGGATTTTCTCTATTTTTCCGATATCTCGTTTTTTATTTATATTCCTCTGTTGGGTTTTCATTTTATTACAATATAAATACAAATATGAGTATAAAGAAAACACATAGTATTTGTTATTGACAAAACGATTAAACTCATCCTTTTGTATATTTTTGATAAAACGTATTTTTATGTTAATACTGATGGTAAACAAATTTTTATCAATAAGTAAAAAAATAATATATACAAGTCATTTTTTCTAGAGATATTAAAATTATTGGTTTTTAATATTTTAAAAAAAGCTATTTCATAGAATTTTACTATATTATTCAAACCTATAAAAAATGTAGCAAATTTTTTTATAGACATCATATTTATTTAATCGACAGAAAGATTTATATCAGATCAATATTTATGCTATTAATACAGAATATTTTATAAAATATTTAAAATACTAAAAGTAATGAAAATATATCAACAGTAAGTATGAGCTTAACAACAGTCACGCGTTTAAATCCCAAACCTGGTAATCATTGCAGAATATATTAAGAAGAAATAGTATGGTCTTTATCGGTTGTATTAATAATTCATAATTATAAGCTGTCTAAATAATTATAACTTTATTGATTTTTTTAAATAAAATACATGAACTTTTCAAAAAACCACAATGTTTTTAGTTCTCTGTGAAGTAAAATAGATGAAAAAAAATTTTTTTTTTTAATGTAATTTATTTGTTAACAATATTTATTTTAAGCAATTGATATCCATACATAAATATTAAATGACATTATTTTAATACAAAATGTATACGTAGTATATTATTTGGTCCAACGTTTTAATTATATGGTCTGTAAATTAAAACTTTTCTCCGAAGCCATTTATTTTGTGTGCCATAACGGTTTTGAATATTTTCTCAAACTAGGGGAAAACTGCCAGGCTATATTTGCATACTGAGTCCTCGTTTAATATTACAAGTGACACTTTTTGATAACCTTTGGATAATATATTTGCGGAAGACATTGTTAGTTATGAATATAAAGGAAAAAAAATATTTATCACTTATATTAATGCCTTTTCAAGATATTTTATTTTAATATATTAAAAAAATATATTTTTATACTATAAAAAGTTTTTCCACCACAGTGTAAGCTTAAGTATAAAATTAAAATACTTTTACATATTATCACAGTTTTTTCTACTAGTTCTTATAAATTATATTTTAAAGAATTTGTGTTACAAGGTTTTTAAAGTTAAAAGATTATTAATATTATATTGCATAAATGATTATTAAAAACTATATGAATGTTTAAATATATAAGAATTTATTGATTTACGGCCAAATCACGTTCCTTATTATAAGTTAGTTATAAGTCGAAATATAAACAAATATGAAAATATATTATTTTACAACTTTTTTTAAATAATGACATAGTTAAAAATGTAAATAAAATTAAACTCACATTGTATATTGTTTATTTTTCGTATTTAAAAAAAACTTTGTTATTATTATTTTCTCTGGTCAATTTTTGCTAAAAAACTACAAAATTGAAATAAACTCTGTTATTATTTTAACGAAAAATTGTTTCAATATGTAAAAACGGTTATAATTTTTTTTATTGTAAGTGCAAATCATATAAATTGAAGAATTGTCTGCAGTAACTTTCCACCAAAATTTGACAGTAAATAAAATTCACGCTTCGACCTCTAAAACATAATTTAAGCCAAATATAATTCAATAAAATATTATTAATGCTATAATAAAAATGAACACCTATTTATAATTTATATATTTAATTTATAATTATGTGAACGAATTAAATTAATAATTTGTAACGATCACAACAAGCAATAAAAGTGTAAATTAATTAAACATAAATGTAATGAGAAAAAACTATAAATAATAAAATTCTTCATTGTAAAATGTCACTACGTTATATTATTACTCTTTAATCAAATCTAACTTAACTTAAAAACATCATTATATTGTATGTCTCTACGATTACTTCAGGCCATGGCCTTCTGTACAACCTTTTCCCAGTCTTCTTAGTTTCTAGCTTAATATTTTCAGTGTTTTTTACTCTAAATATTTATATATGTCGCAATATTATCCATTTACTCTGTTCAGGGACTGCTGAGAGGTTGAGTATCATATTTTAAATACCTTTTTGATAGTATAATTCATTTTTTTTTGTTATTGTTCATAGACGGGTTTGTATGCAATAAGCAGTCTATTCAGTGCAGTTTAGTATTGACAAAAGTAAATTTTAGTTGTATAACATTACTGTGAAATTTATAGTTTTATATTCTAAAATAATATTTAATGAATATTTAGATCGTTCAAAGAAAACTATCAATTTTGTATCCATATAAACTATAAATTCTATACATAATCAGTTCTAATGTATTTATTATCTTGAAATAAAAAAAACTGGAATAGGCAGTCTTTTCAATGTTATAAGGTTTGTGAGTTCCGTTTGTAATTGAAATTGTATTAAATGTGTTTCATTTATCAGAGAAATCATTAAAAACAAACATTTAATTAAAAGTAATATTAAAACAATTTTGTTTGTCTTCGTAGATAAATCTCTGTAAATAACTCTTTGGATAAATAAACGAGTATTTATTCTCATGGAAAGTGTTTTCAGATTTCAACTATGATAACTATAAAATCTCATCTCCCCAAGGAAGTGCTTAGTGATGCGTAACAAAACGTATAAGTTAAAACGCATGGTTGAATATACTCGTACTTCTTGGTAACCTTTCAACTTTAAATATACGAGAATGTTAATATACAGGGAGTTTCAAATAATATTATCGTAACATTTTCTTCGAAATTATGATATGAGACTGGAAAATATACTATTTGTGAAATCTTTATAAAAAAAAATTAAATCATAATATATTGATCATCTTATTAGTCAGACAACTCTTTAAAAAAAATAGGTAAGATATGCAGTTATATGAAAAATAATGCATTCTACGAGTATCTATTTTAGTACTCAGATTATTCCAATCAAATCCAACAAAAACAAGATAATGTCGAGAAACTAGTAAAGAATTAACCAAAATTTGAATATTTTCTGGTTTATTACTAGGATATTTCTAAATGTCTTACTAATGAACCTAACACTTTACATCTGGTGTAATTTTTATATGACTAATTACTCAATTTTTTATCAATAATATTTGATTTATGGTAACCATTAGAATATTGTTTTTATCAATTTTTGAAAGGTTCTGTCAAGATGTCTGACTAATGAACTGGACTATTGATATGATATACACAGTACCTGTCTCAATCCAAATTTTTATCTGGCTAGGAACAAACAAAAAAATGAGAATGACATCAAATAACTAGAATTATCATACTTAATACATCACAAAAAATAGCACTTTGCAAAGAGAACCTTTATCTCAATTAGACTTGCTGGAACATGCAAAATGTCTAGGATAGAACTGTACCGGGTCAAAACCAAATACCGCCTATTCAACGCTTGCATACTGGCATTGTTTTTTTATGGTGGTTAATCAAACTTTTCAAAGTTTCAAAAAAAATGCGCATTAATGTTTAAAAACAAATGTCTGCAGCAAACTTTGGGGTGGCAGTAGTAAAAATATATGGGACACGAGGTAATACACGAACGAATTATTCAGCCTTTTATAATATCCTAAGTAAAAATAAAACTAGACTTGACTTGGACAAATAGTAAAAATGTTTTAATTGTATTTTTGTTATTTTTGGAGGTCATTAAATATCTACAGTACGTATTTAGTGGAGTTATGGAATTTCAGCGCCATATGAGAAAATGCCCAGTGACAAAAATTTCATTACAAAATATCTCAATACTTTGATTAAAATACTCTCAAATTCGATGACAATATGAGAATTCCTAATCAATCGATTGCAAAGCAAAATTTGGTAGATCCCGATTACTATTAATATCGATCCTATTTAGGTAAAAAAGCATAACCCTCAGTTTTTTGAAAAAAATATTTTATTTGAAAACCGCAAAATATAACTAAATACATGTTCTGTCAAAAAAATTAAGCCGAAAATGCTGCATTATTTTAAAATTCAGCTTTAGACTGAAAAAAGATAATTTATTATGATTTTATGGAAAGAAAAAGCATTAAACGTCAATTTCAATGATTTTTCTTTAATAACTTTCTTAGTTATCAGATCAAAAAAATGAAAGACTATTTTATCGGTCATCGTGTACTTCATGTTTGTGTTCATGTGTATTTAACTAAAAATCATTAAAACACGTTTTTGTGCCTCCTGTAAAATTTGTTTTGTGAGGGTTACTTCTTTTTACCTAAACACGGTCGATATGCAATATGACTATTTACTAAAAATAGGCATTATAAATTGACATTTTATTATTATGCATGAATAATATAACCGTGATTATTCCCCCAATTCAATAATAAGGAGGGAGTAATTACAAAAGCTGAAGAGTACATTACATTTGCAACATTAATTTTTATACGATTCTTATTAGAAGTTGATCTCCATGAAAATTACTTCTAAAAGTAGTTCTTGGTTTAAAAAAGATTGGGTACCCTTGGCATAATACTTTATTATGTATAACAATAATCATTTTATAATTTAGCAATATTTATTTTACATATTATTCATTCTCTTTTGTAGTTTACTCTTCAGTATACTTTGATTATTTTATTAATTAAAATATCTATAACATTAAATGTTTATTTCTTATTAGTACTTTTTTTTTTTAGAAAAATTAATTTTATATAAAAAAAATATACTGATGTGATTTAATAATTAGTTATAATCTTATTTTATAAACTTATATATATTAACAACTTTCAGTACATATTGTTTTTTTAATGCTTTATTTATTTTTTTAAATTTATATTTTTGCTAACACTTCATCGCCACGGAATATTAAACAATTCCTTTCCAGTTTTAGTTTTCACTATAATTGAAGTTAATAAGTTGTTTTATTTTATTTTATTAATTTGCTTATTTCAAAAGATATTTAGCAAATGCATGAATATTTCTATGAATAAATACAAAAGTTCATATCAAATATACCTTCATTTCAAAAAGCAATAATCAATATTTGATAGAACTCTTTGAAAAGTGGAAATTACTTTAGAAGCCCGTAAAGATATTTCTTGGAAACATAAGGTTTTCTTAACTTTATTGATTAAATTTTTCGCATATTGTAAACTTATTTCATTTTTCTTCTTTTTTCTTGTCATATTCATCATTATTACTGCAATAAAATTCTATCACAAGCTTTTTTTGCTATTTTTTTTATATAATTCAACAATGGTTATAATTTATTTAAAGCTCACAATATTGTATGAGTATTATAATTATTCTTTTCTCAATTAAAATTTGTTGATTTTTATTATATAAAACTAAGTAGAATCTTAAAAATAGTAAGTTATTTCTAAATTTTAATTTTTTGATTATAAAAAAAGTATATAAATCTGTATTAGTAACTCAACCATTTTAGTATATTATTATGTAATATTAATATACTAATTAATATTATATATTTTAATATATATTATTTTATACTACTTCAGTATTTTAACTTACTTAAATTACTTGAGACAATACTGTTTTGTATAAAAATTACTTACTTCTGTAAATAATTAACTTTGTCTACAGTCAATTCTTAGTATACAAATATATTGAAATAATAAAATATCTTTGAAAACATTAGTACGTGATAAATAAGTTAATTAGTTAAAACTATAATACCATACAAAATTGGTCTGAGTTTTTCAGTTTTTCTTTTCAATTTAATTTTAAAAAACTGTGTCAAAATTTAAATTTATTTTACATAATTTATAACAGAATTATAACTGTATTTATAAGATATTTTTTAATAAAACTCAAAGAGGATTCAAAAGTTATTGTCAGGTGTTTGAATAAGATGTCCCATACAACAACGGTAGAAGTGTATAAACTATCTCTCTGCTACGAGTATGATAAGCGGTTAAAAGTATTATTTTTATTAACCAAAGAATATATTATATAATAGGTAGCTCAATGAATAGAAAATATTTCAGTTAAATAAAAAAAAATTATGATTTATTCATGAAAATAGAGAACTGTCATATATATTTATTTATAAATGGCTTAAATAGTTTTTCATAAAGCTTAAGCGAATATTTTGCGCCAAGATTATTTTTTTTTCCAAACATTTTTAATTCTAGAGGTATTTTTATTTGTTTATATTGATATAATACGGAGTTTATTATTTTCAGAAAACTTTCTTGATTTTGTCAAGTAAATAATAAATATAGTAATGATGAAATCACCATTGTCATTATAAAATATGATTAAATTTCACCATTTGTAAATACTTTAAATTTATTCTTCACAACCTTAAGAGACTTTAAGGTTCAAAAGATAGTTTACTAAATAAAATATTATTGGCATTCTAAAACAGCTGTAAATATAATAATTTAAACGTAGACAATGGATAAAATATAAAATTACGGTGTGCTTTTTAGTTTACCTTTTGATTTTACTCTCATATTTTGTTTCTAGTTTTTATAATGGAATTTCCATACGCATATTCACTTTATAATACGCAATTACTTTAAGAGAAATCATAACTTGGCAGTGAATTTTGTCAATTTATGCATAGTTTCAATGAAAATTCTATTATTTTGACTAATACTAATATGTACGTTCCCGATAACAAACTAAAAATGAGAATTTTTGACAATTGAACGAATTGACAATTTTTATAATTCTATATCATATAACTTATTTGCCAGTAGTACAAAAAAATAATTGTCTACTATGTTCAAAGAAATTATTTAATGGCAAGGTCTTTTACTTAAGTTTTCTAGTTTAAGCGGATCTCACTAGTTTAAGTATTTTTTTTTTCAAATAATAAAATTTATGAAGCTTGATCAATATACTTTTTTTAATGTATTTAAATTATGTTTTTTAATCTCTTAAATTGTTATGCGAAAATAACTTTAAGTGAATAAATATATAAATAAAATGGTTATTCTTAACATATAGAACAACGAATTTATTATTATATGTAGTATACAAATTAAATAAAAACGTTACTATTAAAATGGATTATGTAAACATAATTTTATATTACCTATCAAATAAAATGTACCTTTTCAATATGTGAAAGTCAAGGTTTGTAATAAATCAAATGAGCAAAAGCTGATATTTTTAAAAATAAAAAATAAACAAAAAAACTTATCAGCGAGTAGATAATGTTTTATTATTAAAAATATTCTAGTTTCTAGTAATATTATAAAAATTATTGTAAAATTAATGAGTTTTTAAAGTTTTTTGTTACAATTTAATTAAAACTTTTTTTTAGCAATAAACATAGAGTTTAATGTTATGCTTATGTGACATTTATAAAAATATATTCAGAAAAATGTGTGAAAAAGATATAATAATGATGAAGATTATTAATTTAAAATTTATAAATCATTTTAAATGTAAAATAAATTAGACTTTTAACAATAAATATTTTTGTTTGTTTCATTTTGATTTTCTTTAATTTTCTGTTGCAGATTTTCCACAGAACGCAACACAAGAAAAGCGTAGTTGCTTCGGAGGCTCAGGTGCCGGAAACAAATGTAAGTACTAAACTCATTATTTCCGCGCATGTGCCTACATATATTAATATATTACATGTTATCCTAATACTCTTTTGTCAAATGTGTCGCACGTGGTTTATAGTTTATTTATTTATTCTGTTCATATGTTTTCTGTCACTGTCTACGCTTAAAAATATGTATTTTTTTATTTAAAAAATGGCTGATGAGCTGTTATTAAATAATGAATGTTATATATATATATAATTTTTTGCTCATTCAGTTGAGTAAAGCTGTAAATTGTTTGAAGCTTTACACCAAAAGATTTTAGTTTGACTACAACGTTTTTTTCATAAGCAAAATTACCCTATTTCAACATTATAAAAAAGTTTTTTCTAAAAAATATTTCTTATTATTTATCTAAAAATCAAATTATTTATAGTAAATACGTCTAAATTGTTCATAAATTTTGTATTCATTCAATATGGTTTCTAATTTTTTTGATTTTGAGTTACACCATTAACAATATCGTTGAATAAATTAACATATACATAAAAAAAATATATAAACAACACATAAATAAACAAAATACACCAAATTTTGAAATAAATACAATATTTAAACCTTAATATTATTATATATCTGTTAAAAATGTATGGATTGACATATTTTATAATACATTTGTAACAAATACATAGTCTGAGATAGTTATCTACACGAAATATACTTAATTTTAGTAGCAAATAGTGAAAAAAAAATCTGTTATTAAAAAAACCTTTTATGAAACGTTATAAAACCCCCAAACCGTTCTTACATTTTTTTTTGTAATAATTGTTCTCTATTTGTCTACAATATTGTAGCCTGCATACAAATATAACTATTTATCAATCGCGCAGTCAACATACTGGTAAATATTTTTTCTTCTTAAAAGACTATTGACAAATGTGAATGACAATATTATTTATTTCATATTAAAGTAAGATTTTTTTATAAATAAAGTTCTTAATTGAAAGTTGTTCTTAGTTGAAAAGCAGCCAATCTATAACTTAAAAGAAATCCTTGTATTTTTTTTCATAAACATAACGCGTTGTTTTACATACATTCTGTGCTTGTAGCACAGAATGTAAAACAGAATGTGCTGTATAATTTAGCTACTTAAGTAATTTCACATAAAGTCGCACGAATAGATTATAAAAAAAAATGTTTATTTAATTTTTTCATCTCTATAAAATAACAGTAATTTATTTCCTCAAATAGTAGATTGTTTTAATGAAAAGAT
>JAPMAE010001415.1:6168-20031 GCA_036584705.1 Rhyacophila sp. 25_7 | reverse complement strand
GTTAAAAGAAAAAAGTTATTAAAGCAATCAAATTTTACTCAATATTATTATATTTTATTTGAAAATTTGATATTATATTGAAAGCTGATAAAATTGTAATTAGTTACTGATTAGATTTGAAAAGAATATATTTTTCTTAATTTTACAAATGGGTCGCCAACCCGAGTCAAATTTAACAATTGAATGGCGCGAGCACCCTCAAACCCATTCCAGCTCACTATTGGGAAGAAGTGATACACAAATCTATACCTGGGGTAGAAACTAAATTGTGTCAAAAATGATAATTTTTTACTATGGCAGTTCAAAGTCGTTTTGGTATTGCTTCCCTCGAATATTATAAAACATAGTGTAATATTCCTTTTGTCATATTATTTTCCAGCAAGGTTATAACATAATTGAGTTTGTATATATCACTGGAAGGAGCACCACAAAATATATTACACTATATCGATATCTCATTTTGTCAAAAATCAACATAGCTTAGTGTACCTCTCAGGTACAGATATTGATAGTACCGATTTTCATATTGATGATGTATTAAGAGTAATATGTAAAGATTATAAAATAGTCTAAAATAGTTTATGGTAACATCAAATATGGAACTAATTTTTAAATAAGCTTTGGATTACATTTTGGTTTACGGTTTAAGAAGAAAAAATCTATTGAATACTAAAACGAAGATGAACATTCTGGAATGTTTCTTCTCCAACGACCATTTTTAATTGTCAGAACAAATAATTCAGATGCTTGTGGAGCTAATTTTATTGGAGTTATGACAGAGATATTATTACTCTTTTATTGTTGCTGCAAACACTTTCATAAACTACATATTAGAAATAATTTTCCTGGAATGATGATGGATGAGTAATTTACAGTATAATTTGGTATTTCGCGATTTATTCTAAAAATAGTACTTGATTGTAGTAAATAAAGCGCCGTTAATGTTTGTGTAAATTAATTGAGCTTTATCTTAGCATGTTTCCAATAAAAACAGACACTAAGATAAACAAAGAGTATATATATTACTGATATCACTATCACATAAGTAACATACACCAAACTTCGGAATTTATTGTAACCTCTCTAACAAAAGAAAATGTATAAAACAAAATCAATTATATTGTTGTGCAAAATTTCAACTGTAAAAGGAAACAGGTGAAATGTAAACCACTTTAGAAATAAATACGTAAATATAGAACATCCGCGTATTTACCGAATTTCTTTTTATCTCTTCGCGATTGTTCGCAAAAGAGACGCACAAAACAGATTCCATCATTCACCGAAAAGCTTTCACGAACACGGGTTTTCCAAGGTCACGTCTGAAGCTTTCAATTTTCCGCGCAAAATAAAAGAAAAGAATGATCATAATATAATAACATAAGAAAACTCCGGTCCCATTAAAACAGAAGGGAGGCAAGTGGATGCGGGAAGAGATAAAGGACCGTTGGTACATTAGTCATGGCGGACCGGCGAATTTGTATCTGTCAGGTTACGGTTGCAACAAAAACGACGCCTTCGCCCCCTCGAAGGGGTTAGCACTAAACTAACCATAGATAATATAATAAAAATATTACTTAATTTATTTTCACATCTTTAGTCGGATAGAAAGCAGATGTCACTGTGTTTATAGAAAAGGTCTTTTGCAGTAGACAGCAGTCTTTCATATATATACTCATATATAGCGAAGCAATGTAGCAAGAAAATAATAATAAAAAAATACACTATTTTACTATATTTAGCATTTTGTTAAACAATAGGTCGGCGAATTTATAATTTTCATTATTAAAAAGAGTGAATGATTTTGATGTAACTCCGCACGAAGCGTATATTTTGGCATCAAAACATTTCTAAATTTCATATAAACCGATCTAAAAACTGACTTATTTCATTTAATATTTTTTTTTAAAGAAAACAAAATCGTCTCGCATGAAAAGATTTTCCACATCAGATAACCGGCAAAATATATCGTTTGCCACAAATATTAAATACTATTTTTTTTTATTGTTTATCATATCACTCTCGTTTGACTTGACCGATATTTAAAATAAACAATGGATACAAATACCCGCATATTATGTAGTGTATATACAATATTAAAATAATGTTATTACGTCTCGTCACAGATGCACTTATGTCACAAAACGATCCCGCGAAGAACGATGGGGACGGACTTTTTTGCAGCTTTGCCTATTGGCACTGCCGTACCATAATATCGTATCACCAAAACATGCAAAACCGATAAGCTCTTTGCCCATAAAATTTCGGATACAGGCTGTATCGACGGTATATTTACAAAATGAGTCTGACCAATCGCATCCTCTGACATCACTCAGTTCTACACAGGCTGTACCTGTGAGTACCCTTTTTGGTTGTTGAAAAAGAGGTCTCTCGCGATGATCCCCAAAACCGATGATCAACCGACCTCAAAGCTTACTGGCCGATTAGGTTTACCCTTATTCTTGAAAAGGTGCTCAAGAGTTTGATCAACAGAAGGGTCTACTTCCATTTTGCTGACAATTTTTCAATTTTCGATTGGGAATGTGCTTTTTTATCAATTTGATGGAAAGATTTAACTATAACATTATTGTCGAAGTTTTCCTATATGTACCGCTTCTGGAAAAACTTCGTCTGCGACAGATGCCGGGTAATCTATTCCAGTTTCTGCAGAGTTATTTCACAAATCAACATATAACATACGTTTTCAATTTTCTAGTCATACAGAGAAGAATCTCTATGGAATGTTCACAGGGTTCTGTCCTAGAACTATTATTGTGAGGCGTACTATTTGAAAGCCTAAAAAGCCAGAGGACAATGGCTGTACGATTGTTGTATATGCTGATGTTGAGTTTCGTCTTGTAGAGGCATTTAGCCGTACGGGTATCAAACAGACAGCCTCAGAAGGACTGACCAAGATTATAAAATACCAAGGTGTCACGTAACTAAGATAATGGGTAAAGTCACTGTCATCTTCCGAAACAAAGCCCTCAAAATTACCTGCGATGCGATTTTCATAGGGATCGGCCGCCTACATATCTGGCGTATGGCATATAGAAGTCCCGGTATACTCATGATATGCAAACTATATTAAACGTTAACGATTGAGTCTAATATTACTGAAAAAATATTTTTTGTCCTTTCACGTTGAAGTTTGCGGATCTGTAACTTTGTTTTATTAACAATCATTGCTACCAGCCTTGAAGGTGTCACTCTGGTGTCTCATATGTGATCTGAAAAAATAATGTTTTAAAATAGTACTTGAGCTAATTTTTCTCTTGTAGAAGAAATGAACGGCATCCAGCCACAGATAAAAAACATACCCATTCTTGTTAGTTGTGTCATATGTGTTAAAGAGACTCACACCCACAGATTGGACTATACTAAAACATTGTATTTACTACCACTTGTCCGCCAGTATTGGCTGCCGCGATTGTGAGCGGCCGCCTTCCTGACATCGCACGAAAGAATTTTTGATTTCATTTAACCACTCCCATAGCAGAGCAGCATGGGTTGATATTACCATGTACCGAAGTGGGAAATAAGTTTATATAAGTTGTAGACTATTTAATTACCTCATAGCTACTCCTTAGTGGCATAAAGTGCCTTGTACACCCAATGTGTTGAATACTCAATCAGCCTAGCAGTCCAAACCTGAATCCGATGAGTCTATTTGAGAGTTCGTCTGAAATTTATCCCCGAAAAATGCCGCAAATTTGGAAAAGGCCTTGAAATTAGTGTAGGTAGATATCAAGCAAATATACCATGTCCAGTAAAAAATTTACTAGTACAATATGAGGGCGTCAGTCTCTTCACCTCAAACCTCTAGGACATATCTGGAAAAAAGCAGAAACATTTGCCTCCCAACGCTCGGTGCCATCCACCTCTTTTGCCAAACAGAGAAAGTAGTTTTGGTGACTAGGTCGTTCACAACCTTCTTATACGATTTTTCATCAAATCTCGAAGGAGGGGTTAAAGCAACGCCTGCGATGCTAGTTGCGATACCCCTTAGTAAGAGAAAAATGCTCCACGCACCTGAACATACAGGTCTATCACATTGGACGAATTAATGTCAAATAGAGATGACGAGTTCGCATCCAAGCTTATAGATACTCGTAGGCTAAGCTGCAAATGCGGGCATAATTCGCAGCCAGAGTTTACGAGAGTATCTGCTAATATTTTCATTTCGTACAGAGCTGTGCACTAGAATCTGTCTTCACACGTGTCTTATAGGGCAAACGGACATAGCCAATTTTGAGGCTTTGCATTTTATGGGAACAATTTTATGCGGATTCCCAAACTGATTCGTTAGCCTTAAACTTGAAGGGCTGAGTTGATTCAGTCCTTGGCTCATTCGATTCATAGAGCACTTCTTATGACAGATGATTAGATGATGATGTGAACTTTTTGTCATTTTTATTTGTCATTTAGTTTACAATCAAATGCAGGATGTACATCATTTATGAAGGTTGTCAAAAGGGCTATTGCGTATTATTTATTATAATATAATGTGGGTGCATATATTGTCAGTGAACCTGTTCAGCTGTGAGTTTTCGAAAAACTTATAACCAAAGAAAACCTTGTATTCTATTGAAAATCAAAACATTCTTTTTCATTAACAGAGAGTCTATTTTTGAATTTTAGTTAATAGTTTGCGGATGAAATATAGATGAAAACCCCGTTAAAAAAATCAGATATTTTACTAAAAATATTTAATAGTTTTCACTCTTCTGATTACTATGTGTGATTTTATTTGATATACTGTATAGTGTTGACTTGTAAATTTTATATTGTATATTGACATTTTTGTAGCAATAATTTATTTTAAAACAAAAATGATATAATAGTTTCGATTTAACCAATGCCCAGTGTATTGAATTGAAAAAATACTTCCGGAAGATGACTTAAAATCGTTTTAAATCAATACTTATCTAACCTAATTTAACGTATATTTTTATGCGAAGAGGTTAGTATTTGAATGAATTTTTAATAATGGATCATTATCTGGAGAGTTCTCAAAGGGTTTTGTAAAAAAGGTTTTTATCCTATTATGATATATACAGAATTTACAAATGTTTGCTTAGATACACTTTTAAAAGTTTGTCTTGAAATATGATGATATTAAAATTATTTTTACATAATCTTTAACATTGTTTATTGTACCACATAAAACATATTTTTTAAAATAAACTATTCTTCGTAAATATAACAATTGAAAACAATAGCAATTAAATTGTAAAAAAATCAATCTATTTGTAGGTTATTTATTTAATATTTCAATAATTCGTGAAAGTTCAATACGACGACCTAATGATATATTTTTATTTAATGCGCATTGTTATATACTGCTATATTTGTCTCTGGATGACAAAAAGACAAAATAATAATTTTGTTAACAATTACTTGTGTTTTAATGTACAATTTTTATTTTAAAATTCAGTTAAGAAGAAATATATAAGAAACATATTATCACCAGTATACTGGCAAAAAGCGTTAAGTCAAAAAAGGACTGTTTTGACCTAATAATTCAATTTGGTAGATTTTTGCACACTCTGGCAAAACAAGCTTAGCCATATTCGTACTACTTTTTCTCTAATATTAAATTATCAACCTATTAAGTCGATATTGAATATTTTATTACCGGCAAAACACATTAAACCGAGTAAAGATTATTTGGCTGATCACGTTAAATGTTTTATGTATATTCTAATTCTGGGAAAAAACGTCAACAAAACTTATAGTCTCAGTTGCCCTAACACATTATCGTTAAATATATAGAAGAGACACAAACTTTAAAAAATATTTTTTTCAAAACAGTCTTTTTTTAAATTAACACCTTCTGCCAGTATACCGATGAATTATACTAACATAAAATATATGTGAATTGAAATACTGGTAAATTATTGAAAAAATATTCTAAAACCCAATTCCATTGTTTCATTGTCACCCCGTTTGAAAACTACGTGTATAGTAACCGATGTTGTTGTTTTTCGGTACTTGTTGTAAAGCTACAAGACAAAAAGACTATTAGCGTAGACTATCTATATATAATTTACTATTGAAGTTAGGTAGACATAGTTAAAGCTTTAGTCGTTTTAAGCTTTGAGCAAAAAGCTCATTACACATTCAAAGCGTTTTAGCTTTGGTTTACCCAAAAACGCACATTGCATGCTCAAAGGTACAGTTTTAAATATTTTATGTCTCAGCCTAAACAAAATATTTTTAATTCATTGTTTAATATAGTTTTGATTGTGTAAATTTAAAAAAACCTCAAAATTATTTGTCCAATATCTGCCATGGCTGATAGAGTAACTTACATTTCTTTTACAATAATTACAGTCGTGTATTATAGAAAATTTCCCTTGTCGTATGTTTGTCAAAATACTGGTTGCAGAGATTAATTCATACTTGTAATATAATTTTGTGAATTTTTAACTATTTGTTGAATTTTAATTCAATTTATTATTTGGTGAAAATTCCGGTGAATTGTAAATCAATTTAATCTTAACTTACCTTAAAAAGAGATAAACAAATAAAAGGTTGCAGAAAGCTTGATTGTAAATATAATTGGATGAAGAATCTGGAAACAGAGAAGCCTCAATGATGATTGTCTTGATCTTTGATCGGGCATAGAGTTCAATGAACCGTAGCGCCATATCATTTTTATCATCATCAACTGGGGTGATGATTATTTGCTGATTATATGACTATATTAAAACGCTGTTATGTCACCCTTGTAAGTGGATAGCGCGTCCGACACACGAGTAGAGAGTCTAGAGTTCAAATTTCGTATATGGCAAAAATTGCACAGATTTTTGTTTATTTAAAATTAGGACCCCAAAACCAGGTGAGTTGAGCTAATAACTAATAATTATTACTCGTAAAAAACTGTTAAAATAATCTTCACACTGTGAAGATCCATATGTCACGTTTCGAAGCGAATATTGTTGAAAGATAAAGAATAAAAGGTTATAAAATCCAAAATCACAAGAAAATAGATAATAATTCTAAAGATTTAATAATGGAATATGAATAACCAGAAATATCACACTATTGTCAATAAAATACTTACAAACATATTGCAGCTTTATATATATACACATGTAAACGTTTGTAATGTTGTTGTTGATATGGTCTACGATTCATTTAGATTCATGATCAACTGCACGACCACCCTTCAGGTTTTTCTCTAGCTCTCTCCCCTCTGTAGCTTAAACTGAAGTTCTGCATCTCTTGCGATGCTATCTAAACATCTCTTCCAAAAATGTTTTTACGATCAATTACTAGAATTTCTTGAAAAAAGTTTTCGAGCTAATAGCTGACAATTATTTGTCATAAAAAAATTGTCAAAATAGTTTTCACGTTGTGAAAAGATCCATATGGTTCGTTTTGAAGTGGGTATGGATAAAAGAATGAGTTTATTAGCTAGTTAATATCACAGCGCAACAGTGAAATGCATTATATTATTATTTAATATACAAATTAACACGATTAGAAATGAGTTAATTAAAAATAATTATTAAAATGTAAATAGTTTTCCGATAATTAATTTTTAAATCTAAAGCCTCTTCGTCTGTTACATTATTTAAGAAAAAAATATAACTGTGTTAGTATTTCAGTATTATTGAATATGTTGAAATACTTTACGAATCAAATATAAATTAAAAATAATCTTTGATTTTCTTTCAGAACAGTTTGACGAGAAAGTTTATATAATCTAATTCAATACACTTCCATATAAATTAAAATAAATATTCTTTACTTATGATCCTAAAAGTATTGTAATGTCGATTTCCATGGCACTATAAATTTCAAAAAATACACTTCAAAATGTTGCAGGGCCCATGGAATGTAATTCAGTAACGTACGAATGATTGGTCAGAGGACTTTTTTCTCTTCTGTCACCCTCCATCAATCACAATGAAGGCACACCTGGCTGACCACGCCACTGAGCCAATGATGCAAAAAACCCTCTCCCGATATCTATCTCTTGGGAATTTCGTATCTGCCTTTTATGTATGTTCGCGTTTTAGATGCACATTTTTAGGAAACGATACACTTTTTTTCAGTTAAGTAAAATGAATTAAAGTTCTGCAGTTCTACCATTGTCCATTTATTTTTATAACGTATTGTATCGGAAAACTATGTTATTTTTTTATTTAAACTGTAAAAATGTGTGTCTGATAGCTACTTGAGAAAACGAAAAAATGATATACATCTCATAAAATAGAGTAAGTTTTAACAGACTCTTTCAAACGTTTACAAAATAGAACATGTCAATCTCATTTAGTAAAATTCTTGAGAATCTAAATTTGATATTTTATTTTTACATGTTATATCGTCGGTATACTGGCAGAAAGCGTTAAGTCAAAAAATATTGTTTTTAGAAAATTGAGTTTTAAGGTTTGAGTCTCTTACAGACATTTAACGATAATATGCTATGGCAACTGAGACTTGTTGATATTTTTTTTCCAAAATAAGAATATACTAATAGAAAAAAATAATCTGATCAGTCAAATAATCCTTAGTTGGTTTAAATGCGTTTTGTTAGTATTAGTATAATATATTCAATACCGACTTAATAGGCAATGACATTTTAATATTACAAAAAGAACAAGGAATATGGCTAAGTATAGCTCTTATACCAGATTATAGAGCGTGCGAAAATCTACTAAACTGCTTTATTACGTTAAAAATGTTTTACCAGTATACAGAAAATATATTCTTGAATAATACAGGTTTTAAGGACCTGTCACTATACGCAACCACAATTATGCGCAGTCACCTTCCTGATAATTTCACGAATGAAAGGTTTTTTCTCCCACATATGATTTTAAGGAGCCGCATGAGACGGTACCACCATGCACTGTGCTTGAGGTGCCCTGTGCGCCCGGTCTGCTGACGACTCAATTGCGGCGGTCATCCAAGCTCAAAGACAATGACTAAGTTTGGAAGTCCAATGATATAGTTTAATATAGTTTTTCCTCGTAATCAAGACCGGTTATATTTTATGTGTGTTCAACTGATGAGCTTAATGAATGAACTGGTTCTATATAATCTTGTAACTATTACAACATGAAAGCTTTTCACCGAGGATTTACAGTACAACTTATATTATATATTATTATTATTATTTATAAAAATAATATCTATTTTAATTACACATTGTTCATATTTTAAACCAATATTAGTATTTGTATAAAATGTCATAATTTAAATGATTATTTGATTATTGATTGTGAATTCAGTTAAAGTTTAAATCTTTACCTGGGTGTGAAACTACATTATGTCAAAAATGGTATTTTTTCACCATGGCTCTTCAAAGTAAATTTGATATTATTTCCCTCGGATAATATTATATATAACATATTGTAATATTCTTTTCATTACATTCTTTTCTAGTAGAGTAATAATATAATTGAGTATACCACTGGAAAAAGCGTCGCAAAATATATCACAATATGTCCGATTCAGTCAAAAATTGACATAATATAGTTCCCCTCCCAGGTACAGAATTATAGAAAAAGATTTGTTTTATTTATTCAACTATTAAAGTAATGCTCATCGGCGCATGAATGTAGACTGTCAATTTCTATGCACTGTGCGCTAGACCGAATAGATTTTGATAACACGTAGACATGAACTGTAATGATATTATATGAATCGAATTTAAGAAAGCTTTGTGTAATGTACATTAATAAGTTAACTGGCGTCATTGAATATCGTTTGAGTTTGAACGAGTTTGAAGTTAATTTATTAAACTATGTATAATCTTTACTATATTCAGTCTTGCGTTATAATGATATTAAATTTTATAGTCAAGTTTATTCAACTTAAAGTGACATCAAAAATGAAATTTGATCTTGGCATTTTTTTAAATTTTCAGTAAAAGATTCTACTATGAACTGTGTGAAATACTTATATTCAGCTCTCAGTATTATAAGGGATGAAATTTAATAATAGAAAAGTTAAAGTTTCACACGCCAGACGATAACATAATTAAGTAGAATAAAACAAAAGAGTACAAGCATTAAACACTTGAAGAGCGAGTTTTCCAAGATTTTAATTAAAATAAACTTTTAACCAAAAACTTACCCAAAAGAACTTTGATATTCGCGAAAGTTTAAGTACAGTGCACTTCAAATAAAAGTTTTCATTCGGCTTATTACAAATTTATATCGTGCATTCAGAAATAATTGATGTCAAAATTTCTAATTAATTTAAATACTAATTTTATTTCGATCCGCGCGAGAATTAAGAATGAAGAACTTCGATTTTTTTGAGATTTAATAATTGAGTTTCGATATAATTTATCGCGCTCGAATATTCCGCGTAATTACGTGAAAATGTTAAATTATAAATTACATTTTCAATTAAAATTGCAGCGGCACATGGCGAGAGTGGAAAAAGTTTTTCCGAGCCCGCGGCGGACCAGCGAAAACGCCGTCACTATTTTCGTAACGTCGAAAGCGACGTTTTTTTTAAAGAACGCCGGCGGATTTTGGTAGTGAGCTTTTGAATTACAAAGTGTACTTTTGCCAGTGCAAAGAAAACTAGCGACAAGCTTTTCTAACGGGCAACACGCCAAGAAGGAACACTATGGCGCTAACGTGATTTATGCAGAGTTAATGGTAGAATAAACTAAATACTTTTGCTAGCTAAATAAAAATCACGAACGAATAAGTCCTTTTATCTATCGTTATACTGTTATAAACTAAGTACTCGTACATATTTTATTCAGTCTTTTTATAAATTTTGTATGATTATTTATTCACAAATGAGCACTTAGTCATTTCTTATTCGTGTTTTAAATTATTAATAACTTGGAATAACTGGTGAGCAATTGTCTGTGTGTCCATATACTAACCATTTGAATACCGTGATACACAGATTTGTAAGTATCAAAAAGTGTTTTTCATGTATGTCACAATTTTGGATAATATCCATATGTTAAAACAGTCAATATGAAACTGAATTCAGGTACTTCGCAAAAGAATGGGAATAGTGTCGAATAAGGAATATTTTAGTATAGTTTGGTAATTGAAATAATGAAATAACAATGCAATCGATTTGAGCTTTTGGCTAAATGCGCAACCATTTTACAGACTCTCTCTCTCCCTCTCTTTCCAGGTGTTTACACACACACACTTATAGCATACTTTGTAATAGTATCTGCAAAACTACAACTGGAGTTTTTTTCAAATATCTTTTGAGACTTCTATATTCATTATAGCTAACAGTGTGCTAACTTAACTCTAGCCTGAGGGACCAGGTTCATTGAGGAGATGCATTTTCAAAGAATTACAGAAAAGGTACATTTTACAGTTTTTTTTATAAAGAATCATCACTAAAAACGATTGTAAATGAAGTCTTTGATATTTTAATTTGATATACTTAAAAATATTAACCATCAATTGTATGTGAAAAGTGACAATATATAAATAAAAATTCAGTTTTATATATATAAATAGTCGTAAGTGTACGTGTATTTATTTATAACAAACAAGACCGGGTTCGTGTATCATGGGTTTTAAATAACAATAAGTTTTTATTTCTATTGAGAATAATTTAAGAAATGTGTTAAAACTCATATTAAATATTTGAATCAAAGAAAATGTTGAAACAAAAGAAATTAGTTATGACTTTAAAAATATGTTCCATAAAAAAGGAAAAGGATCGTGTTACTATTTCAATTTTTCAGATTTTAAGCAGCTTATAAATTTTAGTAATTCATTAAACTATAAAAAAAATACTAAAAGATAAATTTTATTTCCTGCGAAATGTCTCTTTGTGACAAAAATTTATAATTTTTATTAATAAAATTATTCTTATCTGAGCTGGGGCGGGGTTTTTTTAGTGAATGCTACCGAACCAGGTTTAAAATGAGTTTTCAGTATGGATCATTGTTCTGAAGAGTGTCACAAGACCCAACCTAAGCTACTCCGATGCAGTGACAATAGAAACGTATGCAGTTGACATCAGAAACTGACAGTACAATGAAAAAGACCCTTCAGACCGGAAACGACTACTTTACTAAACCAGAGTTCATAACGAGATGCAATGACTTACTTATCCGAAAGGATGCATATTCAAGAAGCTTAGTATTTGTGGTTAAATACTAGATTATAAATAGCTGCATTGAATATTTTTTTATCATTTAAATTGTGTTTCTACGTAAATTGTTATATCAAGTATTTATTACATTATATATAGCTCAAGAGATAGTTGTCCATTGACGTATTTGCAGGTTGCAAATCAACTTCGTACCTAAAAATTAATATTTTTTTAACGTTTTACATTGACAATTGTTATCTTTCAGGCTCAAGCGTTCACACAGCGTTCAGATGAAATTAAACAAAAATGATATAGACAGTAAAATTTAATGTTACGAGTATTTAGATAATGATATATTTAACAAAATCGAAGTTTTCTATAAAAGCAAAAAGGCGGCGCATATATAGTCTGTCACGAGAGTGTAGTGTTAAAAAACCTATGAAACACGTATCCTGTCTTGGGCAGTCAAAAAGTTAAAACTATCTCGATGCTTCAAATGTTTTGTTGAAAATAATAATCTGAAAAATTATTAAACTATTAGAGTCTACATATTTTATTTTAAACCTCAGGTACAGCATATTGTAGTAAAATATATAAAAATAATTTTAATGCGCCATGACAATTAAACAAAGCATCTTATATGGCAGTACGCAAACTCATCTCCAAGCATGTGCACTCCACTAGAATAAGCCAGTATAGTTTTACATACTACTCAAACTACTATATGAATAAAATACCGATTTCTCAATCATAAACGGTCATAAAAAGATCATATTATTGCCTTCTAGTTTTCTTGTTTTAGAAGTTGTCTAAAAAATCAACACAAATAAATAGTTTGAAATCAACAATAGTTTAAAAAGCCGGTAAAACGGTTTTTGAAATACCGGTATATAAAAAAACGGTTTTCATAAAATCGGTTTTTATCAATCTATATAAGAACATTTATCTGTGTAAATAACATAGGTGCAATGCATTTAGGGATATATACTATTTTCTTCGTGTCATTCCACAATAATAGACAAACGTCATTAAAATGGATAAATGATTGTGACTGTAAAAAAGAGAGTCATTATAGAGTTTAAAATGTACCTATGTAGATTATATCATCAGATAATTTACAATTATACGGTTTTGAATATTTGGTAAAACTATGTTTCAAATTAACCAAATGTATATAAAGATGTATAAGTTTTCTAAATGAGATTATTGTGTAAAATGAAAATAAAAGAAACTACGAATATTTGTATATCTAGGCTGGCATATCTTAAAAAATGTATGATTGACAACTAAACGAGACACTTAATTTTATAACTAGCCGTTGTTCATAAATCTCCTGGAGATTTTTCAATAATCCCAGTAGTGTTCAGTTTTCCACTTTTCGTTTTCTGAATATATATTACTCGTTAAATAATAAAAATTACGAGCTTAAACCATTCGTGGAATTTATTATTTCATCTATAAAAGTTTCCAACTATCACTGCCCGCTCGAGCGAGCGTCGTTTTTCAAATAAATATTTGATTGCAACACGAAATGGGTAGATTGTCAGTTATGACAGTTATATTACGTTCGAGAGGAGATGATTACCTGTCTGAAGCACAAAATGTTAGAAATACTGCCAGATAACGCTATTTCACATCGGAAGCAAATAATACTATTCAATAATAGAATCTGACCTTAACTAAATATGATTCTAGTCGTAACTGACATATTTTTTATATACTCGTACAGTGAGTCACGAAAGTTGTGAGTCCTCCTATTATAAACATTATTTTAAATTTTATAATTATAAACTACTATAAAATACTGTAATAATA
>JAPMAE010001411.1:4794-15178 GCA_036584705.1 Rhyacophila sp. 25_7 | reverse complement strand
TACACACACACATATATATATATATAACATTGTTATGATATACATGAAATTTCAGCTTGAAATGCGTATTCAAAAACATATTTGAGTCGTATACGTAATGTTGCTTTAAAATATACATTAAATTAGGGCGTCGTAGTGGGGTTTTAGTCTAAAACAGACAAAATAATGTGGACATGTATAAATAATTTAACTTGATGGAATGCTTTTAACCACATGATATATGAAATAATATCAAGAGAAATAATAATTTTGCAACCTATTAAATTTTGTCTAATTTGATTTAATAATATTATAATACCATTTATCATTTAAACTTTTCTTTAAACATAATTTATGACGTGAATTTGATATATTTGTCTTAACTTTTACACTGTATTTTATGTCTCAGTATATCTTAGATTTTTTTTCTTTTTAAAACTAGGAAAAAATTTGTATAAAAAAATAAAGAAAGTAATATTTTATTCAAAATTTTTTCAAAAACAGTTTATATTTACAATTTTAACAAAATATTTTTTAATACACCTGGTGAAATATTAAACACACAAATATAATATTTCATTTTTAACACGTTCCCTAAATATTTTAAAATTAATGAACATTATTTTTCAAATTCAACGCATATTTTACGAGATTATTTTCATTAAAAAATTTAGCAACTTTAATGGGTGTTAAATGTGTATTTTACATATATAATTTTTGGACCTTTTTGAGCATTAATTTACAATTGTAATTTAATTTTGACAGTTTAATGTTTGCCATAAAAATGATACGACTAAACATCTGCAAAATAAATTTATGGAAAGTAAAATAATATATCATTATAGTATTTTATAAATTCATTAGGTTGTATTTGAACACTGATTACTTCCAAAAAATATTGAAAAAATATTTTACTCTATAATTTTTTCTTAATTTGATTGTATATGTTCACATTAATTAAAAAAATATCCTATTTTCTATGTATACTTTTTTTATAAATAAGTAAACGCAAATGCTTCTCATATGAATTATTTTATCTGAAAAAAAATATTCAAAGAATGAAATTAGTGCATTTATAGAAAACACATATTGTCTATTTTAAATTTTATTTTGTAAGATTTTTTTAGCTCAGTAATTATTTATATATTTACAATTTTGTGTTTTGATTAAATCTCGGGAAAAATATCTAAATATATTGCATAATAAATCATTAAATAAATACAAACTGTGACAGATAAATATCTTTAATTGCGTAGAATTTGGTAATATTATATTTTCATAAACACCAATTTAATAACTAAATCGTCAAAGTATCATCCATACTTTCAGTTTTTTACTGATATTTATATGCTCGTATAGCATTTATCTAACACTTTGATAGAAAAAAATAGACGGAAAGAAATATTTTGAGAAATTTGCTAATTATTATTTATTGTATATACTCGTAAGATGGAAATAATAAAGAGAAGATAATTTTAGTTAACAAAATGAGCCAAGAGACCGTAATATTAGTTCATGATTATTTTATAGAATGTTTATTAAAAATATTTTTATTAAAACTTAGATTTTCATTATTTTCTTTCCTGTTTAAAGACAGTATGTTGAGTGGTTTTTGATAAAGTATATAAATGAATATCAAATAAAATGTAATAAGTAATAAGAGTTATTATAAAGTTTAACACCATTATGAATAAAAAACTTTTCTTTCAACAAAGGCTCTATTTATGAATCTTGATATATGGAAAGTAAAGTTATTCGAGACATAATATATTTGAGAGGTAAATTGAATTTTATTGATACTGATTGATTTTCAGATTATAACATTTTCAACATTTTTTTTTCCACCATTGTTCAGCTTTAATCTTTTGTGATGACTGTTTTACAAAAATACTCCTTGTTCAAACTGATTAAAATAAAAATAGAGTTACGATTCGAAAAGCTCATCTGAGCTTTGTAAAAAATCTTTTCTAAGACAATACGTATTTATTCAATGGTGATGAGGATCATTTAATGGAAAAGTTGCTCGCAAATTCGCTCTCCGCAATAATCATTAGCAGAAAATGTTCAAAGTTGTATCAGCTTAAAGAGAAAAAGATTATTAAGTGTACTCGAAAGGAATTGGGCAATAAAGTTACGTAAACAGTTTTATTACTAGAGATATATCTGAAAAAAAAAAACGATTATTTATATTGAAGCAAATTATTGTTTTTACACAAAATATACTTCAAATACCTTCATTTCCTTAAAAAAAATACAAAAGTAATAAAATTTTCCGTACTTAAGCTAGTAAACTATTAAAGATGTAAATTTTATTACAGGAGATGTTTGTAGAAGAAATTGGATTTACGAATATTCTATGAAAAAAACCAATGATTTTTTCTGCGTTCGCTGCAACAAAGCTTAGTATTTGCTTAATTAAATGTTTTTATTACAAAATCAATTTTTATATACTGAATTAAATTATTAAAAGAAATAATGTATTATTATCAATTAAAAAAACATCAAACTCAAAATATAATATAATTAAAAACACTATTTTACTGTATTATATACTATGAGTTTTGAGGAAAATTATTATTACTATTTTTTCATTTACTTTAAATTTATAATACATAACAAGAATATATATTTTATTTTTATAATCAAAAATGAATATAATGAGTTTTTGAAATGGCAGAAACCTTTTTCAAATATTAAAATAACAGAAAACGGTAAAAAAAATTCATTGTTTTTAATATAAGTAATTAAGTCGATTTGAAATAACAAAGTCGCATTTATAATTAAGTTTTAAGTGACAAATAAAATGAAATAAGAAAGTTTTTTAATTAAAAAAAAAAAAATTATGGTTAAAGTATGCACAACAAAACATGTAACATCAAACATGTAAAATCTTACTTTGTTAAACTGGCTTAAAAAAATATTTTTGTTTCAGATAGCAAAAAACCATTATTTTGTATTTTTATGTAGGATCATAATTGATGGCACTGCAAATAAGAAATATATTTAGAAGAAAAAGTTTATAAATGATCGTTGTTTTTTAATAAAATATTAGCATATTGCTGCAATATAGAATATCAGTTTGTTTTGAAGTTTATTGGAAAATAAAAAATTCTGTTGACAAATGAAAGCTCATTTTTTACATAAAATTCACACAATATTGGCATATTGAGAAGTATCAATATAAGATGAAAAAAATATTTACATACATGAGCTTATGAATATAAATTTAGTTTGTTTAAGTGTATTATAAAATACTTTGATGTGGCTTAGTGTAACGTTTTTAAAAATGTATTATAAAAATGTTGTTTATATTTAAATACTCGTACATTAAATTTTGTATTCATTATGGATTTCATTTTCATCACAGAAAATTGCACTATGTTATTTTCATAAATAAAACCAATGATCTTTTAAATCAACTAAGTATTTAGTTTATGTCATGAAATAAAACTTTTAAAAACTCAATAAACCTTTATATTTTTACATTAAGCGAAAGAAAATTGAATGTAAAGCGTCAAAATGTCTATTTATTCTACCAGCAGTAACATATTTTGGCAGGAAAACTTACTTCCGTGGAAGATGCACCTGAGTGTAAAGTATTTTTTACCGTTTAAATTTTTCCTGTCAAGCTTAACTTTTAAAACTGGTCGATATATACATACACTTATAATATATAGAAGTTTTCAATAAGAATGATATCTTTTTTAAGTGAAATGGCAACCATAGTTTTTTTTATTATTTATTTAGTTTTAATAAACTTGATAATTAACCATGGTTTAATGCA
Organism: Rhyacophila sp. 25_7; assembly: GCA_036584705.1. Lineage (NCBI taxonomy): Eukaryota > Metazoa > Arthropoda > Insecta > Trichoptera > Rhyacophilidae > Rhyacophila > Rhyacophila sp. 25_7. The sequence goes on along the minus strand of JAPMAE010001411.1, from coordinate 11,415 downwards.
CACTTAGAGAACGTTTGATAATTAGTCAAAAATGTTATAAAGCATAAATAATGTTATAAAGTAAGCACTTTTGGTGAATAAACGTGAATTTTTTTAAAATTGCATTGCACATAATTGATCTACTGTCACAATACTAAGTCACGAATAAGATATCTAAAAGCAAAAATGAAGAAAATATTTTAGCGGTATAAGATAGTGTTATAAAAAATACAAATTTATCAATTCCTTGTCGTTTTGTAAGAATTGGACTGTTCAACAACGACAAATTGGCATATTTTGAGAAAAGAATTTTGTTTACACTTTTATAAAATTATGTTGACTCAAGAACTGAAGTTATTTAATCATCATAATTATCATGAGTTTGTTAGTTGAATTTTAGAATAAGTAAGATACGAATATATGGACTTAAATTAGTTCAAAGCACAAAAATACATTGTTATCACATTAGTTTAAAATATAATTTGAAAATAATAATCACAATTGTGAAATCATTTTAAACTTAACATATAATAATAAAGTTATGTAAAAATAAGTGTTATTTACTAAAAATTTAAATTTAACGTTGAATGCAGATATTTGTATTATATATTTGAAAAAATAAAAATAATTATTAGACTGTTTTTTAAGTTTAAGTATTTAAAGTATACACTTTTAAGAGACGTTGAGAAAATACTAATTTTAGTGCGAATACTAAAAATAATGACTGGAAAAACAATTTTACTTCCTAATTATCATTACATTTAATTCAATTTTGTTTATTTTCCAGAATAAATTTGACATATTTTATTAATTTACTCAGAACATCAATTTTTTTATATGCTAGTATTCTTAAAGATAATAAATGATTTTTTTTTATCAAAAGGCAACAAAATGTGTATTTTTTTCTGTTTAATATTTTCTTAGTACAAATTTTCAATAATCTTATAATAGAAAAAAAAATATTACTTAAATATCAACCCTGTTTATGTGAAAGGGCGTAACCCTCAGTTTTTTAAAAATTCTTTTTATTTAAAAATCACAATAAACACAACTAAATACACGTTCTGTCAAAAGAAATTAAGCCGAAAATACCGTATAATTATTGAAATTCAGCTTTAGCTTTCGAAAAAAGAATAATTTACTAAGTTTGTATGGATAGGAAAAGAGCATTTAACGTCAATTTTAATATTTTTTCTTTAATAACTTTCTTATTTATCAAATCAGGAGACTGAAACACAAATTTATTGATCATCATGCACTCCAAGTTTGTATTGATGTGACTTTGACTATAAATCATTAAAACATGTTTTTTGTGCCTCCTGTAAAATTTGTTCTGTGAGTGTTACTCCCTTTTACCTAAACACGGTCGATATGATAAAAATAATTACATAATAATGGAACGTAGAGATTTCAGTAATTTTTGAGTTCGAAAAAATTTCTAATTGAATTTTCTACATCTTTTCTACCGTCAGTCCTTACCGCTATGATCCACAGCGGTTTGATACAACATAATGTTTTTTTTCTCACAGTGTTACTTGACCGTAACAAAGTTGCGTGAAATAATATCACTATGACTATATCAAAGAAAGAATGTTAATTTTTCTTCTTTTTGAATTATGTCACGTTTTTAACCAAATCACATGAACACTACATTTTGCTTCCATGAGTCGTTATTGCTGGCCAGTTTTTTGTATCCTTCTATGTCATGCTAACGTCTCACAAATCTATCGAATAATTCTGTGAATAGTATTTAACATTCTTCCGAGATGCGTGAATTTAGTTTTTTTGAAGAAGAAGTATGCCTGATTCAAATGCATTCCAGGCATTTTCAGCAAGTGGCGAAACTATGTCAGCGTCTCATCTTTACTTTAGATGTAATCAGAAGCTGCATGATTTAATCCTATATTACTTTATTTTGCATATAGTCGTACTATCACATCCCCAAAATTATATTTGCATGATAATTATTATAAAATGGAATAAAGTAGTTGGTATATCTGGTAGGCTAAGTATAAATAATTGATCAGTTGTGCCACTGAAGTCTAAAACTGACGAGCTCATTTGAAATTCCGTGTGAAATTAGCCCATAACAGAATATTATCAAATTATTCAAAGTTAACTTACTCTAGTTATAGATAACACAGAATTTGACTGGTGTCTGTGATTTATGTATATATTGTTCTAGTTTTTTCGTCTGAACTCTTTAGTTGTCTACATCTATAGCCAGAAATATTGCCAGAGCTTAAAACATGTCCTCAAAATACAATACAACAAGAACGCTAGATACACGGCATTGTCTTTTGGAAACAAACAAACTTTATTCGACCCTCGTCAGTGTCAGTCAAAATGATGCTGCCCATTCACATATTAGAAGGGTTATTTACTGACTTTAATACGTTGCGCAAACATTTTCATCCACCCGGACTTAAATAATGACACAGAATCAAATATCAGCGTATTTGTATGTCAAAGAGGTTTAAAAAATAACCTTGTCATATTGAAGGTTATATTTGTTTAACCAGAATATTGGAGAACCTCAAAAAATATTAATGAGTGTGTGTATATGATTTCAATGAGCTTATTAAAAATGTTTGATGTTTATTTTATAAATATTCATACCAACCAAATTATTGATCATAACGATATTCAAATCTCTCACAGAAAAAATCAAGTTTGATTTAAATGAAGATTGTTTTATCCGCATTCTCATTAATATGTAAGCATTTAATAATTGATTTATTTATGAGAGTGTTATATTTTACATCTCAATTGTATTCAACAAGATATACATATTCACTTAAAGAAGTTTCGTTAAATAAAACTAATTATATATTTTTAAAAAAAGTATACATAATTGTATTTTAATGACTTTTTCTTTAAAATAAATATATTGTTTACTATTCCAATTTTTTATTTAATATATTTTTATAAAGTTCACAGAATAGTTAAACGCATTAATTATTCAAATTAAAATGTTGAAATTAAAACAAAAATATTCTTTAGTTGGTGTTTTAAAATTATTTTTTTTACTTATTTTATAACACAGAGATATATAATCCAGTTAAGATTAATAAAAAAAAATCCCGTATGAATACAACCTTTTTATTAGAGTGAATGAACAGATTTTTTTGACTTTCTTATTCAGACGGATGCGAATTGTATGGAAGTGAATCAAATATATCCAAAAAATCTTTATGTGACATTCAAGAAATTACTCGAGAGAAATACTTTACAATTTTATTATTTCTATAAGATGTGTAATCTAAACTTCTAGTTATGTCTTCAGTCATACCAGAGGTTGACAACTATGATTAATATTGTAAAGATTAGAGCTAAATTTAAAATTTAAATTATCCAGAAATATATTATGTAGTCTGTAAAATTAATGATACCAAAAAGCTTTGCATCCTCAATATAATGTTACCATAGTGTATTGACCAATTGACACAAGCTTTGATTTTAACATGAATTAGATACAAAACACGATTTTGTGCACGTATAAGTTACGAGATTGTCGACCACAAAATTTAATGATATCTCTATATATATAGCGTATATGGAAAATACATCTATAAATAAATTTCATATACGCTACGAGATAAAGCGTATAGAATAAGTAAAAAAAAGTAAAAGTAAAAGTAAGTAGTAAGCAAAAGTTAAAATGTTTTGATGTTGTTCATTACCGTAAATAGGAAAATTAATTGTTTTGAACACTCATGAGACTGTTTGGGTACTCTCAAAAATTTCTCACATGCTTGTCATAGCTGTTAAAGTTTTATAAATAGATATATCAATATTCCTTATAAATATCTACGATTTCAAGGGTTTTTAAATATCGATTTCATAAACAAAAATTGAACAATGCTTACGAAAGTTTTTGCTTTTGACGTTCAAAGTGTGCTAAAAATTTTTGCTTGTTGGAGGAAAAACTTTTAACAAACAAGTTGAGTTTGGGCTTCGTGTCAACTGTTTAATGAAAGTTACTTCACTAATTTATACAGTGGAATTTATAAATAGTAATTGAGTTGGTGAGGTGTTGATTTAAATAATGCTTATATTACATGATTTATCAGTGAAAGTGTACAATATTGCGTACGAAACTTTTTGTTGTGTGGTTTACGGGTATCCTGTAAATGACATGATTATACATTTTATTTATAGAAAGTTCAAAATATTTTTTCTGAATAAATAATACAAATTATTTGATATCGATAATTCTCTTATTATAAGACAAATTATTTATAAAAATAATATAAAAAATATTAAATCATTGATATTAATCAAATGACGCAAATATTAGTTTTTATTAAAAATCATATGATTATAAGAAATTACAAATATTTATAGTTGAAATTGATTATTATTCATATAATTAAATTATTTATTATTCATTATTTTGTTTATCTTTACAACATTTATTGGTAATTAAATTATTATATTGATTAAATATACCAAAAGACAAATAATGAGAATATATTATTATCAAGTCAATTCATTCTAAAAATATGTTTCTAAGCAATTCGTAATTTTTAAAATATTTTTGACAATTCAAAAAAATGTACTATAACATATAAACAAAAGACGTATCTTTTTTTATATGTTACAGTAAAAATTACTCCTAAGTAATTTTTTTTCAAATAGAAGAGAAAACATTTAAAGAAGGCTAAAATTAACGCATAGTTTAACTTGCGTATTTCAAAATAAACATTGTTTACTTACAAATAAGAGCTGACGTAAATTTATGTGTTAGTGGCGTTTTAATCTAGGAGAAAGTTTTGCCGGTTGTCTGCATACGTATAAAGGAAAAACTTAATTCTTAGTTGTTGACATTTTGCTGTTGGAAATAAAAGTGCGCTTTTGTTATAATAAAAACTACTTTAAAATTTTATAGTGTCGTTTCCTTTTCTCAGCACTTAGCATCACTTAAACGAAAAGCTTTTAGAACAAATTGAACTACGAAATCATTATTTAAAATATTCCAAGACGCGTGCGATAAATTTGTATCTTTAATTATTTAAGTTATCACCAGTGATAATATATTCAATTTAACCTCATTTCTTTAAATTATTGTGTAATATTGATTTAAAATAATAACTAAATTGTATTAAAGATAGCTGTGTTTATTTTGAAATATTTTTTTATTCATTTTCATCTAACAAATGACGAATTCATTATTAAAATGTATTATTTGCAATTATTTTCTACTTATAAAATATGTCTATTTTAATTTATTATATTTTAATATTAACAATCAATCAATGTCTAAATATAGTTTTTTTCAATATTTAAGATTTGAATCGTGAATGTTTAAGGTAATATAACTTTTTCAATATATGTGGAAACTATGGAAGACCATAGAATTATTACTTGCGGTCTATAATGGTTAAAAATATAAACTAAGCACTGGAAGTGTAAAGGTGAGTTATAATAATGCATAGAGAATATTATTTTACAGATATTTTTATTTATTCTCAAAACTACTTTAATTAAAAATAAAAAAAAAGTAAAAGAAAAACCTAGTTAAATGATACGTTTATGAAAAAATGTATAAAACTGTGATATTATTTTCGACTAAAAATTTTAAGTAAAAAGTATCAGTTTTATTATTAACAGCTTTTTTTATTTATTATTAAAAATTACAGTTACACTCAATAAAAAAATATTACGTAAAATCGTCGTAAAAATTATAAAGCTAGATTATATTGGATCACACGATATTCTATAAAATATCAATACAACGTTTTTTACGATAATTTGTTATTAAAAATATGTTCTGTGTAGTTCTGTAAAGTTTCACAAAAAATCACGAAAAAATAGTCAATAAAAAAGCCAAAAAGATGTGCAAAATGGATACTTAGTAAAAATAATGCGGTCATTTCTTTTTATCGTTGTGCTGGATAATGATTATTTTCTAAAACGATTGCCCAAAGGTATTGAAAACAATCTTATCAAAGTAAATTGAAAATTCCCTTTTCCAATAAAAAGTCACAACTGCTTTATAGAGAAGTATTTCCATATATTAAGAAAAAAAAAATTAACAGAAACAGTATACGTCATTTAGTTCAAGGAGAATATTATAACAATTTTTAATTTACATAATAAATCTTTCATCATGCATATGTATAATTATTTATTTTTATTTTTTAAACAGTCATTTAATTGATGTCGTTATTTTTTGTTATACGAAAACAATTTTTTTGCACCCTTCACGGCCTCAAACTTGTAACTCTCGGCTTGTAAGTTGGGTGCGCTATTCACTCACCTACGAGGTCGACATTTCTTAAATAAAATTTTTCAAATGTTTATGTATTTGCATTGTAGCCAGGACATGAACCGAAAACGGTCGATCTAATTATTGAAAATTATTACTTGTAAAAGAAACTGTCAAAAACAACCTTCACATTATTAAAAAAAAAAACAGTAATTGATTTTAATAAGATTGATAAAAAGTGGTAACAATATAATTTAAAATAAAAAATACGGCTTTGTTACGAAGATAGCACAACAACTATAGTTAATAAATATTTATAAAGCAAATAAAAAATATGTTAAGATGTAAGTCATTAAAATATGCAAAAAATATTAATTCGGCCAATAAAACTTCTAATGAATTACAAATAAAGCTGAGCGGTCACAAATTTT
>JAPMAE010001410.1:5411-20051 GCA_036584705.1 Rhyacophila sp. 25_7 | reverse complement strand
CTTTAAATCTTTCGCTCAACTGTTATCCCTTTTTTTCTACCAATCCAATCCAACACAGAAGTTCATTAAATGTTGGCTTTGTTCATAGATTCAACTAAAACACAAATTATTTTATAAAACTAAAAACTAAAAAAGTAAATTTTGTGGAATATAAAAAATACTTTGTGTTTCTGGATTTACATTATAACAAATCAATGAGAAATTGTACAACAAGCATAGTTGTTCTTCCATATTATGAGTATTTAAAAACTATACATTATACTAAATGCATTCCTCATACCGTATGTTTTTTCCTTTAGTTTTTCTTTTGTTTTATTGGTGTTTTATTGAATGTTTCATCCAGTTCTGCAAAGAAAATTGGTTCCAATAAAATTTTTCATTAATTCCGAATTTGTTATAATGGCATTAAACCTGTATATGTGTATCCAAACAAAATACATATAACCTTTACGCAATACTTAATGAGATGAAGAAATACTAAATGAAATGGAGACATATAAGATATTAATTAGTGACGTAATATCTGATTTTCGTAGCAGAATTCTTATCTAATCTTTATCAATGTCAAGATAAAATAATGGATGAGTGTATATTATATGCTAACATCAATCAAATATGTTAATTTTCACATATTTTTATCAAATAAATGCCACATGTGTACATAGTTGATGTTACTTAATTCTTCGATTTAATTAATCAAGATATAGCTTTTCCTTGGAATTTGAACTTGTTGCAAAATTTGTGATAATTAAGATGCCATCTTTCATTTGTCTGGACACGCATGCAGCATGCAGCACATAAATAACATAACCTTTCTAGTAAGGTTTGGCATAACTCAAAACTAATGTTCTTAATCAATAGAAATTGAAATGATATTCGCCACAATCCTTTTGTTTTCACCTTCCAGTGCAAGCTTTCCTCTCTCTATTTTTTGCATTTTTTGCATTCTCATTCCATCTAAACAGTCAAATAACGATAGTCATCATATATCAATACCCTAGAATTGAACTATATTAAGTCACATATCCCAAAGTTCTTAGTAGACCCGTTTATTTTCAAGGATTTAAGTATTCTTTGACTCTAAAATCAAGATTCACTTAATATTCCTTAAAACGCAATATCTCAGGAAATATTGATATACTCTTAAGAATACTGTTTACAATGGTATAAAAGAGGCAAATTAATAATGTTTAATAAAAAGGTGAATTTTGAAAATTTTGGAGTTAATACAGTTCAGGTACTAATATATTTTAATGACAAGTTATGCCGAGTCATCTTTCAAATTAAATAAGAATTTTCTGAAGAACTGCAGTCACTAAAACTTTATGCTCTTTTATTCGCATTAAAAAAACGACTAATATTTTAATTTTGCTACAAAAATTAAGGTAAATAGATAGTCTTCTTCATGAATTGAGAATAAATTTTCATTTTTATTATTTTATATAAGTATCCTAAGTGTTTACCACGCACATGATTTTTTTTTTATAATGGCTGAATTTTAATGTTCAAAAGATCAACTACTGACAGAACTGTATTATAATTTCTACTTCTTATCATTTGTTATGTGTAATACAAATAAATTCTCATTTTAAAGTTGGAGAATCAACTCTAAATAAACAGCAAATTTCAAAAGTCTTTCCTTGCATGTTGTCATATATGATTATCCATCTGTATTTATAAACATAATGGTCAATGGATAATGATGATTTAATGTCAACCGCATTTTGTATGCTTCAGAACGAACACGTGTACGAGGAGTTCACTATGTTCAACAAAATTATCTCAGCTAATGATATCTTCCATTTGATTGAGAGTGAGTTTAAGCAGATTTTGTTCTTTGGATTATATTTGAATAACAGAATCTGTTAAGGGATCATCCATAAACCACACAATGCTCTTGAGGAGAAGGCAAGGGTGACCACCAACGTCTATATGGCATTATAATGGGAGGTTGGGCTAATTTTACACTTTAATTAATAAGTTAATGTTAACATTTTTTCCTTTAAAAAGTGGATAAGAGTTGATTGTAAATTGCATTCCTATTTAATGTGGAAAGTTAAGTAATCATTGAGAGGGGGATCGAGCTAAATGTCTACATGATGTTACATGGAGGGGGGAGGGTAAAAAATGTTATGTGGTTTATGGACAATCCATAAGCTCAATCAGTATACTTCCTCGAATATAAATATGCATTTTTATTTCTTGTTTTAATTATTTGTGGCTTGTATTTAATTTTGTATATATATTATTTTTATATCCTCATGCTATAAATGCATTGCACCAGTATTTTTTTAAAGTATTATGTAAAAAAAGATTGAGTTTTAAGAAAGTATTTTGTACATTAGAATTGCGATATTAAAGTACAACTAGCTATCAGAGATAAAACAATTTAATGTTGTCCATTACAAATACTTAAATGCTATAAATCATGAGTGATATCAGGTATTTTCGCTAGTTAAATATAAAAATAAGCCAAATATATATTTTGCAGTCTATTGATGTCTTGCATTACAAAAAAACGTTTTTGAATGCATGTGTTCAAATATACAGTTTTATTATTAGCACAATCACAAAACCTGTTCTCATGCTAATATATTAATAATGTGAAGTAACTTGTTACAAAAATATCCGGTTACCATTATTCAATCAAGAAAACGCTTCTTGTTAATATAAAATAAAAAGGACAGTATGGACTCTCGAGAATAATACATCTCACAGGGCCATTAAGGTTCCTGGTGATCTGTGAATGATCATGACCCAAAAGTGTCTTATGAAATTCTCTTTATTATTGGTTTGATGGGAATACATGTATGCAACATTTGTCTGATTCTCCGCAGGACTTGTGAGTATTCTATTGATATCTATGATTTTTCATTATCATCTAAGTAATTTACAATACTATACATTAATAAGAGTTTTTATTTTGCTGTGAAAATCATCTCTTAACACTTACGTATAATTTGTTATATTAGAAAAATGTGATCTTCATTCTCTCATTCTTTATATATTGCAATCTCATTGTCATCATCATTTTTACATTAAAACGAAGCATATGGATCTTAATAGTGTGAGAATTGTTCCAACGGTTTTCTTTTATACAAGAAGTCTTAATAACACTTAATGATTGAGTTCCGTTTCTGCAACCAAGGCGATAAAATCTATTGGCCAGTTTGACTAATTTTTCATATTGAAAACAAATTTCAAACAAAGTTGTTTTAACCTTTTCTGTGCCAGTCATAATGTCACGACCCGGTAAGCTGTGATTTTTTAAGCAAAAATAGAACCTTACAATATTTCTTTTAAACATATATTGAATGTTTCTTATCATGACTTTGTTTTTAAAGATCATATTATAGTAATATCTCTGCATTTGCATATTTAAAATCATCCAAAATATTCAATTTTGTCTAGCAAACTACATTTTAAGCTTAATTGCTTAATATTGTATTTATTGGTGTAAATATCAATCACATTTAAAAAAAGGTGGAAAATCATCAAAAATTTATTTAATATACATATTTAATACTAGTATAGTACAGTTATTTTATAAAGACTAATAGTTCTTAATAGTACATGTATTAATCAGTCAGATTTTGAAGCCTATTGTAGGACTGATCTGGAACTCATATTCAGTAAAAGTAACAACCAATTGTTCTGTTAAGTGAAAAGCAACTGTAAGTAATTATTAGCGCAACTCACCGGGACCATTTAACGCCACCTGCATGGGTTCAGTGGACAATTGAATACACAAAATAAAATAGGCAGCACCATTACCCTAAATTCATGTTTAAGTGCCACAAAAAAATATTAGACCTTTTATGGATATTCAAAGATGGACCTGGGTGTAAGAAGCAGCAGGTATATTTTTAAAATAGGCACTAATTGTCATTTGGTTTCAACTGAAATTAGTTTTTTTTTATTTGAAAGGATTAAAAAAGATTTTTAGATTGTATATTTAATCCATTGGGAAGCTAATAAAATAGTGCTACTATGAAAAATAAAATAATTATTCATGAAAAACCTTATATCTCAGATTCAGCTCTATGGCACTTAGTGCCTTTTTTATTTCATGTATTCAATAGTCCACTTTTGAATCCGCAGATTACAAGTTTGATTCTGTAGCTAACATAAACAACAATAAGTTTACGCCATATTCTAAAGGTCTATGTAATTTTTGATGGATGCAGATAATTTACCCAGTTAAGTGTCTAAATAAAATGCACGTCTGTCTCGTATATAGTTATACGAATATAGTACTATAATAAAAATATCTTTATAAATTAGCATTTATATTTTAATGAATAAGCAGGTTAATGTAATTATTTTTGCAATCCATAATAACTTATCATATATCCGTTCATTGTAAAAATTAATGCCCATGAAAGGAAATTTTAAATTTAAATGTATATTTTAATGATTTACTATAAAGAATATTATTAATTAACAGTTTTTGTTTATATTTTTATTTGTTATAAATTATATTTGAACTGCATCAATTTTTGAAATATTGTTTCAATTTTCGTAAAGCAAATGAATATTTTATATTTTAATCCTTTACTTTCATAAGTATCATGTTAATCAAATATTTATCATATGACCTGTGGGCTGCAATTAAAAATTTATTTTAATTATCTCAAATCCGCCTGAATTCTAAATGTGGAAATAAAATGTAAAAATGTAATTTTACTTATATGATTTATGACCTTCAAATGGCACCAAACCTGACCTGGAAAATTAGTATAGCCCATGTTTACGTTTCCTCAGTCAGGGTTGTCACAAAGAATTCATAATATAAGATAATTTTTAAAACAAATCATAGTTTCCACAAAAAAATATTATGTCTTATGGTTATGTCTCAATAATATCCAACAGCTCACTGCATGTTTATACATGTATAATGGTGCCAATCAACAATAGACAGAGGATTTTGCATGTGTCATCATTATTGTTTAGTTAAACTTTGTGTTGTCTGTATAGTTTTCTTAATATTTACATAAAGTTAATATTTTTATATAAAACTTTACATAAGTATTACATTTTATTGGTAGACACTCATATTATATGATGGAAAATTAAAATTACTGCAACTTCTAGAGAAAAACAATGCAACCTGATCTGTTTATAGCTTGAGTATTGAGTAAACACGGTACACAATTATATGTGTTTAGCGGCATACAAGTCAAGCCTGTGGCCCAATATTACCACTAATTACACAGTTTTTTTTAGATGGTACTGACAGAATGGACATTAATGTTTAAATACTTATTTTTTTATCGCAGCGGAGGGACGAAACGACGTAAACCAGTGCAGCGTAGACCGGAAGATCAAATTCAGTATATGATTGTACAGAAAACATCAAAGGGTCCCAAGCCTCAAGTGGATGCAAAATTTTTTGCCCAATTAAAATTGTTACTCAAAATTATGATACCTGGACTATGGACGAAAGAAACTGGATTTCTTTTGCTCGTGGCTGCATCTCTGGTTATGAGGACACTTTGTGATTTATGGATGATAAAAAATGGAACATTAGTAGAAAGGTATTTATCCTTTTTTATACTCGTCATAATACTTTTGATTAAAAATAATTATGCATGTTTTCATTTATATTACAAATCACTTATATACTTTACTTTCATTTCTAGTTGATATCATTCAATGTCACAACATCACACTTATGAACTTGTCCATATAGTTTCTTATGTACGCATGTGTATGTATGACCCTGAGGTCATAATAAGTATTGTTATAATATTTGGTATCACATTTTAATTAAAAATTTGTTCAATTTTACTCCACTGAACATTACTAAAAATAATTTCAAATAATTTTCCAGTGCAATCATCACAATGAATAAAGCTTTGTTTAGACAGAGACTGTTAAGATTCTTCTACGCAATGCCAGTTGTAAGTATCATAATGATTATTAGAAAATATTTTATAACCCAATTCATACTAATTCAATAATGTGAAATTTAATATAGTCTTAAAGCGTGTGGGATTTATAATCTGAAATTTTAAATCCGTTAACTAAATTCAATTCGCTTTGTTTTGTCAAATGTACTTGATCTGGAATTTTAGCCAGACAACCGTGTTTCAAATGTGAATATTGCAACATGTTACCACGCTATAGAGGTCAATGTGCTCCGTAATTAATCCAAAACAGCAATTTCCTCTTATATAATATAAATATCTACTAAAAATTAGTGTTTATTATTCTAACAATGGATGAAATCATCATTAAATTACAACTTATATTATGGGTTAATTTATTATATTGTCTGTGTCCAATCTACTGCTTATTTTAACCTGTACACTGCTAAAGTCACATCAGTGTGTTGATTTTGTCACTCTGGTGAATCTTCCACTGTGAATCGGTTAATATTTCTCAAACATATTAATTCACTTAATTCACTTTTGCAGGTCTCCCTTGTAAATAATCTAATGAAATGGAGTATAGGTGAATTAAAACTTAGGCTAAGGACAAATATGACACATAATTTATACAATCAATACCTCAAGTGAGTACTTTAAGGTTTTCTATTAAAAAAATAATCAAAGCTGTGCCATAATTGGGTTGACTTTTTTTATTGTTTCAAAATTTATGTAATGCGAAATGTATTCATTACGCTATGGCTTTAGTCAAGATTCAATCTTACGGGCCATTAAACGGTTCAGCATGCCTAAAGAACCAATAGGAGTATAAGAGATTTTAACCGCCCATGTACGCATCTATATGTGACATATAATAGTGCTAAGCATATTTTATGCATGTCCCACTAAGTTTGAAAAGATTAAAATGTTTTGTAAATCAAGTATTTTAAATCCTGAAATAGAATAATTTCTCTTACTGATTGCTACTTTTAACGGAGTAGTTCTACTTTAGTTGTTTACAGTTAGCGCAGAAGGTAAACTATAAAATGAAATATATATATATATATTGGAAAACTTTGATTAGGTACCACTGCTCTATGAAAAGTATTTTTTAATTGAATAATTACTATTTTATGAATGACTTAAATTTCAAAAAACTGTCGACATGTATATTTGTATTCATTTTTCCAGAGGATTTACCTATTACCAAATGTCTAATTTAGACAATAGAATTTCCAATGCCGACCAGTTGCTGACTACAGATATTGATAAATTCTGTGAAACTGTCACTGATCTTTATAGCAATGTTTCAAAACCAATTCTCGACATAGGAATATATGTATACAGATTGACGGTGAATCTCGGAGGAGAGGTAATATTATTGTTTTTCCTTATTTAGGAATGTTACAAAATATTATATCATGCCATTTCACATGTTCACCTTGTGTTTCACTCAATAACAGCTTCAGTGACACCTTGACTTAATATAACGTACTACTTTTTATGCTACCGAGTGATTTGTAATTTTTATTTGTCAAAATTTGCATCTCTCTCTCGATTTTTACACTTATATCAGAAACCATCTCATGCAGGTTGAATAGAACCTTTTATTTCAGTAGAAGTCATATTTTAAAGTTGCATTCCAATTTATATAATAATAATTACAACTGTACAAGCCAAAATTCATGGATGATATTCAAAATGAAAGGTGTTTGCCACTTGATGTGTTGATTTTAATAAAAATAATTACTGTCTTTGATTCAAAATGTACATTAAAATTAAATACAGACTAAATCCCGTTATAGCGAACTTTGTAGAACTGTATGAAATACTTCATTATACTGAAAAATTCTTTATATCAAATAAATGAGAAATCATATAAATGTTGTCATCCTACAAATATATTATACATGTTTTTAAAAACATAAACAATATTAATGGGTGCTGAACACACTCTATATGTTATATTGAAACGATTAATTCATTATTTTATTTCTGTCAATTTGTATAAATGTTTCGGCCCTTTTTATAAATAAATATTTCTTCAGAATTCAGTATAACACAATTGCATGCCATGACGAGAAGATTATTACACTTAGAACGTTGGTATTTGTAATTTTGATTGGTTAAGAAACATTAAGAAAAAGAATCTGTATAAAGTACCCAGCAAATATAAATATATAATATATTTTTAAAATACCTACCACATATTTTCGACATATCTAAGCTTAGTTAAAAATCGATTAATACTTAATATTTTTCTACGTATACTCATCATAGCATTGCCGACTTAACGTGTGACCAAATTGCGTTACTTATTCAAAGAAATGCTAGTAAAAAAGCACACACTCTTTCACTCATACTTCTGGCCTTGCTGTAATACTCTGGTCTTTGACCCCTCATGGATTATTCAATTGGATATTTTGAGCTGCACTTTGGTATAGGAATAAATTGAACAGCATTAGTGTGCGTTTTAAAAAAGTTAATCCAGATATTAATATTGCACACCATCGGACCTGCGATCGTAATTTTACAGTTTAACCCTTTCTGTGCCAGATATAATGTCACAACCCGGCAAGCTGTGAATTTTTAAGCAAAAATAGAACCACAGTATTTGTTTTAAAAGTGTATTGAATACTTTCTTGGCACGACTGTTTATAATGATCATATTGTAGTCTGTGTTTTCATGTTTAAAAACATCCAAAATATTAAAATTTGTCCAGTAAACTACATTTTAAGTTGGCGAGTTAACTCGCTTCTAATGTTTAACCAGTTAAATAAAATATATTTCGTCGTCAGTCTGAAATGATATTGAGAAAATGACAAACAACAAATATTTTGTACTCTGACATGTAAATGATTATTTTCAAACCGTTTTTATTTGTTTTCCATGCTGTAATTGGTACTGGGTCATTCCATATCAAATTGACCAATGATTGGAATCGACGCCTTTTGATTTGGATGATTTTTGGTCAGAACTTTTCTTTTATCATATAACAAAGTTCTGCCAAGAGATAATTTTTTTTTCTAAAGTTATGCAAAATTCAAAATTTCACCATTTTTCAAGTTCATTTATTGAATATCTCGAAAACGATTATAGTTACAAAAATTGCTCTAAGCTCGTTTTAAAGGCGATATTTGGGGCTATAAAAAAATATTTATTTTGAAATAAATTATGAAATTTCAAATATTGTAAAAATCAGTCATATAAATATTTTTTGTTTCTTTGGCAGAACTTTGTTATATGATAAAAGAAAAGTTCTGACCAAAATTCGTCCAAATCAAAAGGGGTCGATTCCAACCATCGGTCGATTTGACATGGAATGAACCTACTACAGTGGAATCTCGATAGCTCGAATTTCAAGGGAAATGCTAAAAATTTCGAGTTAATGAGTTTTCGACTTAACAAGAACGCATTGATAACGTCAAATTTTATTTTATTTCGTCAAAAGTTCGGGGAATTCCATGTAAGACGTCATTATATTTTACTAACTTCGACTTACGGAGTCTGCTTTTTGAAATTCGAGTTATAGAATATAAATATGTACTATCAATACCTCGCAGGGAAATAACATTTTGTTCGAGTTACAAATTCTGAATAATTCGAGATACTGCGTGTTTAGGGGTTCAGCGGAAGGGAATGGCAATTTTTTTTCATCTTACTGAGGATTGCGACTTAACGAGGTTCGAGTTATTGAGATTCCACTGTACTTATATTTAAAATTGAATATATATATATATATATATTTTAATTAACAATACTTTTTTTTCAGACGCCTGCATATATGTTAGGTTACCTTTTATTCTCAGGTATATTCCTAACGAACTTACGTAAGCCCACTGGTAAGTGTATACACTCGATATTATGGACATACTCGTATATATGCGTAAAAGATTCAATCTAAAACGTACTAGTTTTGAGACATTCAAGGAAACATAAGATGAACATATTTTGATAAATATATAATCATAATGAATAATACCTTTTCATACAAACGAGTGTTGTGCAAAATGTTTTGTACATTTATTTATACATGTAAAGTGATAGTAGTTTATACATGATTTTGACAATTTTTTTTCTTTTAGTCAGGTCAAATCTTTTTTGCAAAATGTAAGACTGAACTTTTTCATATGTGCATATATGAGATTTTCTCAATTAAAGCTTTGAATAAATTCAAAAAAGATTCAAAGAGGGTCAGATTTTTTCTGCATAACATATGTTCATGTTAGGTCTACAGTTTAGACTCTAGTCTAAACAATATTTTTTAAATGTTTGGTCATACCCTCTTGAATATTTAATCCAATAAATTAGTGATTCGTTTCTTTTGAATCGTATAATACCATTCATTTCAAATTCAAATTTCTAATAATTCACAATAAAAATTTTGAACTAGTAAATTTTATACTCAATATTTTGCTAATACGATAAACTTTAATTCATTTTTATTATATTTTTCCAAAATCTCTCGGAGGTATCCGTAACAATACTGTAAATATAAATATCGTTTTGAATAATGTTCTACTATTCGTATCAATGAAATGTTTCGATTATCAATTGACAGTGGCATATGTCACCCGTTTTAAGTCAGTGGACAACGCACTTGTTTGTCAATCTATAGATTGCGGGCTCAAATACCGTAGTTGGCAAAAACTACATTTTCAGGATCAATATATTCAGAGCAGATATGATTTAAATAAAATACATATATATATATATATAATTAATTTGATTTTTTTTAAATACTCATGATGGCTTTATATATTTGCAGCCAGAATGACAGTAACTGAACAAAAATTGGAAGGAGAGTTTAGGTATATTAACTCGAGGCTTATTACAAACTCTGAAGAAATCGCCTTCTATCAGGTAATATTATAACATCATTTTTCATATTAATTTGATTTAAATATTTTTTGTGTGATAAGTTTTTAATTTATTTTTGTTGTTTCAATGGAATATTATTTATTCAGGGTAATAATAGAGAAAAACTCACGCTCCTGGCCAGCTTCAACAAATTGACAAACCATCTGAGGAAATTTTTGGAGTTTAGAGTATTAATGGGAGTTATTGATAATGTTGTTGCCAAGTGTAAGTAATATTTGTCAATAACTAAATTGTAATCTTTAATTATTCAAGCTTGTAATATGTCAAAAGTTTTGCCCTATCTTTTGATTTTGTGTCAATGTAATTTAGACAGGGCCAGTCCGATTCAATCGATCGAAGACAATCAGATCATAATTTATCAGACTCTCGTCAAACTCCAAAATTACAATTTATAATTTTTACTACGGTGCATGAAAATTTTTATGCTTGAGAACCATACGAATGCAAGTCCAAATTTTGAATAAATGAGTTAATACTGTATTGGTGGACGGTTTCCGGTATCAGACTATTCGTAAACCCAGTCTTAGTAAATTTGCAAAGTACTCCAGACCTTTACAATAATTATCATGATTTCTAAATTACTGCAAATATTGTATCGATTTAATGCAGGATCACTAAAAAATGGTTTAATCACTGGCAATTTATTGTCAACTTCAGACTAAATTTTATACTCAAATTTCGTATTGGCTATGTCACTTTTACAGGAAGGATTTGATAAATTATCAGCAAACACTTTTTCCATATCATCGTTGTAATCAATAAAACCTTGTAAAAATAAACGTCTTATTTGAACTAACAGAACATGTATACTAATCTAAAGAATGCAATTTCTGCTAAAAAATGATAATCTTTAGAGAAACTCGAAAGTATGTCTAAATATAATGTCTAATAAGTCTATATTTAACGATGCATGGAGCAATGATTTTTTTTATGTATTAAAATGTAGTAAAGATTTATGAAAACAGATGGTAATCATCGTAAATAAAATTCACAATCACATTGCGATCTGTGGTGCACTAATAATGTATAGATAAAAAATAACAATATTATGGATTCCCGCAGAACATTCATTCGCGAAGTTTTCACTGGCTATGTATTAATGATGACAACTAATAGTTAGCCATCATGATTATTAATGGCAAAGAGATGGAAGTCCTATCACCAAAGAATGGAGGAGTTTCAAACTGTCTAAGAATGCAACAACCATATTATGTCATAAAAAAGTTTTTCGACTTTCCTGAAAGTTTGAATTTAATTATTTTTAGCTGTGATAAATAAAATTTACCTCACAATTTTGTTTATCAATATATTTCAGTTGATTTAAAAATATTATCACTTTTGTTACATACATTGTGCATTTATGGGACTCGAATCCTAACTCCATATCGAAATTCAGATGTATTTAGATTATACAGACTCTACGGGTTTGGCAATTTTAATAAAAATATCTGGTGACAACTCTTTATTACATATGCGTTTTATATTAAAATAAAAACCGTAACATGGTGACCTATTATGTCAATGTTTAAAAATCTATAATTAAAATAACCAATTCACACTACAAATATAGAATTTCTTTGTAGATATAACCGATCATACATTTTCCACAATAACTGTTTTATAAGAATTATTAATTGAATAAATTAATGAATGAATAACAGACAAAATAAGTCAGGCTACTTTTACTTTTTTATTGTCTTTAGTACAACTCTTTTTTTTAAATATGTGTTATTGTTAAACGCATTGACTTAATATTTTTTGAAAATAGTCCTATATATAAGATTACGGACAATCATATTAAATTCAACCTATTTTTATCAAACGCTGGATCTGCCCAAAAAAGTTGACAGTTCTCAGCAGAGTTTTGTGAAATATTTCCTTAATTTTATTTTGTATCATCTTTTATAAACAATTTATATCCTGCCTGTACAGTTTCTTTATTAAAATATTTAAGTAAATTATATAGAGGAGTGCACCTAAAATTTCATGTGATTTTTAGACATAGCAACTGTTGTCGGATTTTACGCTGTATCGATACCGTTCTTTGTAAAGGATCATAAGCTCTTGACTGGTGAGGATGGAAATCGGTTTGGGGTAAGTGTTATTTTCTTTGAAATGATCTGTTCACTTCTTCAATTTTCATTTATCCGATTATATTGTTTTGTCATGTAACATCAATTAATTTAGTTTTTCACTTTAGAGGAATTCTTTTAAACATCTCGCTAGTGCTTTGAATTTACAAAAAAAAAATATTGAATTACAGATATGTTGTTGCATTTATTTTGTTTAAAAATTTAGCAATTTTTTTTTCAGCATTATTACACATACGGCCGAATGTTGGTCAAATTGGCAGAAGCCATCGGTCGTCTTGTATTGGCCGGAAGGGAATTGACGAAATTGGCAGGATTCACTTCTCGAGTTACGGAATTGATGAACGTGTTGAAGGATTTAAATAATGGAAATTATGAAAGAACAATGATCAACGGAACGAATTCCCTCACTAATGGAGATGGTCATGTGAATGGTAATTTCTTGCTAGATAATATCTTCAAAATGTGAATGTGAATAGAATACATCAACATCACAAATGAATCTTCTAAGATAAATCTGACTGCATTCTTTTTACGCGTGAAAGCTCAATTTTACAAAACTGGATGTAAATGATTATTTATTTGACATATTTCAATCCGAAACCCATGCGTGTCTTCATAAAATTGATTTTTTATGAAAGATTTATGTTCATTTTTTTATTAAATACTTATTATTTTCCCAGTTTCTAACTGTGTTTAAAATGTCTATATATTGTAGCGATTTTTGTTTTTGAAGTAATTGTCTTTATTAATCTATTTTAGAAGTTATTCCGCTGAAACCGAACTCTGGCAAAATTATATTCCAAGACCATATTATAAAATTCGAAAAAGTACCACTGGTCACTCCTAATGGTGATATATTAGTGAAAGATTTGTCATTTGAAGTAAGGTATGTATTTTCAGGGATCGATTTTACCTTTTCTATTTAAAGAAATCATTTTAATCTGACCACTCATTATGCATCTGTGACAATTGTAACTCTCCATTGTCCATTATGCATTAATAAATTGCTTTTGCATATATTTTATGAATTATTCTTTCAAAGTGACATCTGATTACATTCTGTTTCAGATCCGGAATGAACGTCTTGGTTTGCGGTCCAAATGGCTGTGGCAAATCGAGTCTCTTCAGAATTCTCGGAGAGCTGTGGCCGATGTTTGGTGGAACATTAACCAAACCTCCTCGAGGAAAACTTTTCTACATTCCTCAGCGACCTTACATGACTCTCGGTACCTTACGGGACCAGGTGAGAAATCAATACAATTTCCTCTAATCTCTGAGTATTAATTCTAGTAATAGTACAAGCTACACTATAATTCCTTATTTATGAATCAAATTTCATTTCAAAATTAATGTGCGGTATAATATATTTAACTGTTATTTCAAAATATTCATTGAACAACTATACTTTAACTTGCAATGTTCTTTCATTTAAACCTCCCCCCTATAAATGTACACATATCATCGTGTCAATACTAAACCATTGAACTGACCAAATCGCTTTGTATGCAATAGGTTATCTGTAATCCTCTGCAAGAGTTCATAAATGATAATGATTCCTTACCGTTAAGTATAATATATATTCTAATACTGTGGAATGAACATACTTGAATTTTGACTAAGGAGTCATCCATAAACCACATAACGCTCATGAGGGGGAAGGACCACCAACGTCTACATGGTGTTACATGGGGGAGGGTGTTACATGGTTTATGGGCAACTCCTAATCTATAAGTCCAATATATAGAAAGCATAGATTTGCATCTTTGATATTTTGAATTTCCACATTTGTCACATT
>JAPMAE010001407.1:8088-20067 GCA_036584705.1 Rhyacophila sp. 25_7 | reverse complement strand
TATATATATATTATTATACATAATATGTTCAATTATAAATTCCTATGTAAAACAAAGTTGTACATGTAGTAAGCATATGTATATGTTCTAATAGGAGTTCAATCATATATTTCATCCGGCCTCCATGTATTTCCAAGTTTCATTCCGACCTGTTTCTCAAAAACTTTGGTATCTCCTATTGCTGAATATTGAATCAAACAGTTTAAAAACGATATATTCTTTGTGTCTTTATCAGTCGCAAATTAATGCAGTACACTCTGAAGTATTGTTTCAAGAAATATTAAATAATTTGACCAAACCAGTTACACTTTCATATCGCCAATACAGTGTCAATTATTTCAATGGAAAAGACAGTTTTTTTCTACATCGAAGGAAGGAATTTTTTAAATTTCTGAATTTCCCTGTTTAAAATAGTAATATTTACAAGGTAACTTAAAAATATTCAAATATGTTTTTATAGTTTTATGAAAACTGCTTAATTTTTTATGTATTATTCAAAATTACAAGAAGTAGCAATGTAGTTTGAACAATAAAATTTTTTTATTTGTCTTGTCGATATTATATTTGAAAAATTTCCTTCATAATTTGTATTGACATGTATTTCACTTAATTTTCTTCTTCTCCTACTAAATTCTATACTTTAACACACTGTGCATAGTGATACCGTCCCGTGCGACTCCGCTATGGGCAGGCTTAAAATCAAAATGTGGAGAAAAAAAACATTGCCTTCGTGAAGGGTCAGGCAGACGACCGCGCACAATTGCGAATACTGGCAAGTTAGCGGTGGGTCCTTCAAAACTTCATTTATTTAAAACTACTTAGTAACTGAATTTAGGAAACATATTATAATGAAAAGAGAGATATACATATATTTTTTAAACTCTCATATCGTAAAGAAACCCTTAAATAATATTCAAATTTAGTCATGGGGTACTAATGTCAAAGTTATTTTACTAGAATAAAATAAAATGTATATAATATTCACAAAAAGGTACATTATTTACTGAAATGTCAGAGCTTAAGGCGCATTATGTACAAGTGTAAATCCAAATAATTAACTTTTAAAGTTAATTGGCTCTTAACTATATAAGTTTCTAGACATTCTAAATTCCAATGGATAGTTTTAAGAAAATTATTTTTGATTCAGAAACTACTGTATTTGTTTTCTGCTTTTTTAAGTGAAGTGTTATATAATGAATTAATATCACCGTGGCGTAGCTAGCAATTTTGGGTCTCCACGCGACAATTACGCAAGGGTACCTCCATTACATGATTTTCAAAATATTTTTTCTTATATATTGGTACCTGTTATCAAACGACTATACATAAATTAGTGCTTGCCCACACGTTTTAATATCTGGAGACTCGTGCATCATATTTATACTCAGTTAGGCGTATAGATAATATGTGGATATCTGTATACCGATCAGAATATGACCAATTATTGTCGTTTTTGATCTTTTTAAATCGGACGGTGGTTGTGTCGATTGTAGAGATATTTACGGCCCCATGTTCAGCTGAGTTTTTTTGCTTTGCACGAGGTAGCTACGCCACTGGATACACATTGCAAAGCAATACTAATGTTTGATCGGTGTTAACGTAAAACATTGATAATAATTAATAAACTTCTAGAACCTAAAATTTCTACAAATGTTTCCAATTTTATCGAAGTAATGTGAAGTCCACCTGATATAAATTATCTTATCTTGTAAAAAGTGTAACGAATGATATTCAGTTTACTAGGGTGTAAGAAATATTTTATTGTATCGGGATATATCTGTAAAATAAATTATATACAATAAACGGTACCCACTGCCTTTGTATATTTACAAAATAAAAAAATTGTCTGTTTGTAGATTTTTTTTCATATGTGTACAGTATGACATATTTTGATATTTGTAAAAATGTAGTTCAAACACTTCGTTAATTCAAGGTATTCCATGATCATTTTCGTGTTTCACAATATTTCTGCTGATCCTTTGCCTTATGGACTTTGTATTCTCTTGTTTACAAATATCATAATTGTAATATCCATAGGTTATAAGTGTTTGCAATGAAATTATTCATTTTCTATTAGTTTCACTGTCCATAGAATGTATATTTTTTTGTTTTGCATTATGTCATAATTAAACAAAGTTCGCTTATTAATGTGTTGAAACTATTTGTTTAAACATTTGTAATGTTTACAGATGTATATGATTGAATGAATTCATTTAACAAATATACCCTTAATACTGTTTTTAAATGCTTTGGAATATTGAAAATATTATAACTATTTAGTATTATTTTTAATTTGTAACTTTAAATATGAAAATAATGATCCACAATCTATCAGGTTTTCTCATGAAATAAAGGCAAAACTGATAAACGTGGCGTGTGGTAATTTTTATTTGGTAGTCACTCTTTGATATTTGTCTCACATTCAATATTACCAGATACAATGTATTTTTTTTAAAATTGAAACAAATTATTTTTAGTAGGGCCAGATTTTATTATAAAAAAGTGTGCAAGAAAATCTTTATGGTACTGAAAATATGTGAAGATTTCAATTCTTAAATAACACGGAATCAGAATATATATTTGACTAAATCGTAATGTAAACTTAGAAAATACCAAACATAATAATTTGACCTCGTTTAGATAAAAAGGGTTAACCCTCAGTTTTTTAAAAAGTGTTTTTATTTGACGTTAATTGAGCCGAAAATGCCAAATCATTATTAAAATTCAGCTTTAGATTTTTAAAAAAAGACGACCTAAGTTTCTGCGAAAAGGAAAAAAAGCATTAACCTTCAATTCGCACGATTTTCTTTTAATAACTTTTTTAGTTATCGAATCAAGAAAATAAAACACCAATTTATTGGTCATCGCGCTCTTCAAATTTATGTTAATGTGACTTTGACTAAAAATCATTATAAAAGGTTTTTTGTTCTTCCTGTAAAATCTTTTCTGTAAGGGTTAATCCCTTCCGTCTAAACACGGTCGATATGTTCTGTCGCAACCATAATATTTGTTAAATCTTAATTTGGCATTGTATTTCCCCATTCTATATTTTATTAATGTTGTCCTCAATTTTTCTTTTTGATTTATATACCACATATAAATGAGAAACCCACTTCCCTAAAATTGTACTCTTTGTGTTAGAACGATGTTTGTATGCATACATAGCCTTTTTAAGCAGGCCATGAATATTTCAGTGAAAATACAATATGGTGTAATTATCTATTTGAAAAAGATATTGAAAGTTTATCTGTCACAGCTGAGTATTATATTTCCCGAGAATTCAATAAGACGTCTACGCACGTCAACGCTCTCTTTTTATATGGCCAACCTGTCCGACGCGGCCGTATAGTGCAAATTAACACACTCGCAATCCTTAACCGGCTCAGTACTGCATGTCTGCTTTTATTGATTCATCTTTCCAATTTTGTCTACCCAACGAGTATACATACCCGAGTTTTTGGAATCGTATTTCATCACATAGTTGATTTATAATATACTAAATGTATTTGCAATAAATATTTTGGGTACTAAAATATAATATATTTCAACTACATTTAGACGAATATATATAGAAACTACTTACTGCCTTATGATACCTAAATTGATAAAGTGTTAAAGACGGCAATATCAGTATAATATATAATTCAATAAAATTAGTCAGCATTGTAAGTAAACATTCAAACAAACTTTGCAATAATCGGTATTGTGTGAAATTTGTATTAATCGACAAATATTCATAGTGATGTTTAGTAGCTAGAATCAGCTTAGTACAGTGGTGCCTCGTAACTTGTCTCACAATTCGTTACTTGAACTTCACATTGTGCACAGAATTGTGTGAAAGCATTTGTTATTTGTCAATTCTTATCGAAGGGCATCGGTGTTTGATGGCTCTTGTATTAATTTTTAGTTATGGAAAAAACTAAAAATGCATTTTTTCGTCGGAGTTTAAAAAGTTAAATTGACGAAATTAAATGATTTTAAAACTTTTCAATTGTCATTGCAGTCTATATATAGCGAGGCGTCGAAGTCAAATCTGCAAAAATGCTTTTTTTTATTTGTGACAATGATATTTTACGTTTTGGCTACATAATTGTTAAACAACGGTATGTCAATCTTTTCTTTTTAAATCGTCTGTAAAGTAAACGATAATTACATAAAGTTGCCTTTGTTTAATATAAAAAGACTGTATAAGCTGTTAGCGTTCTTGTCACAAGAGAAATCAAATTATCAAACAACAAATTATAACATTTGAACATTAGGTTTTGAGTGTTCTGTGTTGAGTTTCAAGAAAATAAAAAAAAACCTTTTTTGGCTTTCCTGTAATGTTGCACTTCTGTAGGTAGCGTTGTTTGACTTTAAGACCTCGATAGTGTCCCATAATTCGACATTAATTTAGGAATAGATTAGTGTCAAATTGTGAGGCACTACTGGAATAAAACCCAATTGAGTATGAAAAATCACTATTTCAATTAAATGCAACAATATGTTGAGAAATATTTTACATCACTAATTATTATACTTTCTTTGATGTTGATCGTAAATGTGCACAATATATTAAAACACGTATTTAAATTTTGTTATATCAGCTGCAAACATTTAGTAACGAAATATTTTATATTGATGATAAAAAGGTAAACTGCTGTAGGAATGTAGTATTTTATGATTCAGCCATAGACATAAAAATTAATTATACTTTTACAGTGATTATTGACATTCGATTCTGAGGTAGAGCGTATGAATAGTCTTCTGCTTTGTAGATTGTTTTGTTGGTCAATCAAATCAATAAATATTTGATCATGTCGGTCTGTAAACCCATGACCCATAAACTCACAATTGGATAACTGTGCTAACTAACTAACTCGAGCTCTATGTGGGATTTTTTTTATTCTGTCAGAATATTCCAATTCCACATTTGCTTTGGTGATCGGTTTCTTTTTGGTGTTTTTATCAAAAATTCTATCCCCGCATTATCGAAATAAATTGAAACATTCTTAAATATTAAAATTTAAATTGTAAACCTTCACCGTCACAATAAAACGTGTTCTAGAATTCTTTTAAAGAGTCAATATTAATAATATCTAGAACAACTTTTCATTAAAGTTTATGCATAGTGTTTAGGGTATTCTATAGATTAAGAATTAAATTACTTTAAGATTTTAAAGTTCTAAAGAATCATTTTTATTTATAATAGTATACATACTTGTAACATATGAATATAATTATGTAAAGTAGAATTTTGTCCATTAAATATTGTTATTCACTACTATATTTTTTTTGTACAGAGAAATATAAAAACAAAATAAAAATTCGTGAATAATTATCTTTATATTATTATTTATAATGTGATAACCTCGCCTGTCCTGATGCAGACAGTACATCGAGAACGCCGATAGCCTTAAATACCTTGCAATGAGAGCTTGCTTCCCAGAACGGGACTCGCTGAAGTAACTTTCAACTCCATCTGAATGTCCGGGACTAACAATTGTACGTGATTAAAACCAAATGTTGCCTATTCAACGCTTATATGCTAACAGAGCTGCTCTATAGTAGCGGATCATGGCACCTTACAAAGTCTTTAAATAAACATACTGGGCTTCAAAAACAGATATGTGCGGCAAATACTAGGGGTGCAGTGGTACATCTATATGCGAAATGAGGTGATAAGCTTCTCATCGCATCCAAAGTGAAAATAAGACATCGGACTTGGCTTGGTCACTTATTTCTATTTCAAGGAAACGCTACACTGTCATAACTCATATTAGGAAAGTAATTAATTTACAATCGATAATTAATTTATAATCAACAATCTCTTCACATCTACACATATATTTTTTGTCTTTTCACTGGATATAGTAAGTAATTTACTGTGTATACTGATGAAGAAGATACATTCTTGAGGAGGCTCTTATAGAGCCGGAATTAAACCTTCGTCCGAGTGTTGGATGATGTCGAGATAGTCTTCCGGGTAAGGTAGTGGGAGAGATATCTCACAGGTTGTTGACTTATTCAAAGTTAGAGCTTGAATATTGAAAGGTGCCGAATTACGATATGGTAATGGAGATGAAAGTAATTTGGCATAATATTTATTTTAATTATATCCTTTGGTAAACTTCTTAGTTTTGTGGTGAATTTATTTCTCTTATTAATGTTTAAATGTTTTAAAAGATATTTACAGTTCTTGTTAGCAGTGGCATATCATATTTTTATGGAAACCAAAGAATATAATATAGTAAGACCTCATTTAGTTATTCCTTAATTAACTCTGATTCGTTATATCGCGATTTGCTCAAAATCTAAAAATATCTCAATCTTAATGCTGGCTCAAATTGTCGCAGCATTTTTTTTGCTTTGTATTTTTTAAATATTATTCCCGAACACGACACCAACAAAAGGTGGCAATTCGTCGAAACTTTCCCTATTTATTATGCTTTAAAATGACCTTGTTTAACGCTGTTTTTTTATCCTAAGCACTAAATGGTGTGTTACTGTATTAGAGAATATTTTGCAGATATTATCATTAGATTTTTAATTATGTACAGATTGAAATAGCTCGAAATAATGGACCCTTATGCATAACATATGGAATGAATGGCTCCTCAGCCCAGGGCTGGCAACCAAAAAATTAATTCTCTGGAAAACTTTGAGAAATGATTTATTTATTTTAATGAGGTTAAATCGGAATAAAGAACGTAACAAAATATATTTAAAAGAAAACGAAAAATCATAGTCAAAAGATTTGCATTATTAGCAAATAGTTAATTTTTTAGTATGTAAAAACCATACATACATATAATATATATATCGATGCGATTTTGGGTCCTCATGCCAAAATACATAAGGGCCTCGTAGGCGATAGTGTTGGATTTTATTTACATATTGTGTGTATAAGTTATTCAGAGCCCACTGTCAAGTTGGGCTCTCATGTTTTGCATGACTTCATTATGATGTAGATACGTCACCGCGTACATAACAAAATCTTATTCTAAAGGCGTAGGTTACTAATTGAAATATAAACAAAATATCGAGATTTTCAACAGCATAATACTGTAATAATTTTCACTATACTTAGATTTTTAAATAGCTTAGTTTTTGAACACGAAACAAACTAGATAATACTAGTTATTTTGTATCAAAAATGTAGGAATAACAAATAAAACAAATCATCTTGTAAACCTTAATCAAGAATTATATTTAATATTAAATTTATAAATAGTGCATTTAGTTTCCATTATAATTTATCCAAAAAGCAATTTCTTTAATAGCAGTTTCTTCAACAAAAGTTTTTTGAATTGGCTGTTGTCTCCAGGTTTGCTGTTGTAATCTTCGCCTCCATAAAGACTTGCAGATGGGTCAGTATCATCGTGCGGTTTGCACAACACCACCACGGCCAAACAAAGGAAAACACACAGTAGCTGCAAAGAAAATTATTC
The DNA here is from genome assembly GCA_036584705.1 of Rhyacophila sp. 25_7. Classification (NCBI taxonomy): domain Eukaryota; kingdom Metazoa; phylum Arthropoda; class Insecta; order Trichoptera; family Rhyacophilidae; genus Rhyacophila; species Rhyacophila sp. 25_7. Next base: position 12,637 of record JAPMAE010001407.1, on the reverse strand, counting down.
AAATTATGTAGTAAAATATATCCAGGAGAGTATTATCACAGTTCAGATGAGTGCCTAATTTAAGTACATACGTATTACATGTAAATTAATTAAAGAATGAACCTTGCACAATTGCGATATATAAAAAAACTCATGTGTGAAGTATGAACATCTAGAAGCAATATATATCAAACATAGATTCTAGACAAAAATTGATTTGGTTTTTTCAGAGACAACAAAGTCTAACGTTTGACAATATTTCTCCATCTTATACGAAGGAAATTGTATTTGGAGACCTATTTGATCTTAGGATATACTTTATTATTAGTTTAACGAGCTCGCCCCACCAAATCAAATTTAACAAGGGACTCGCACGATTCGCCCCGAGCTCCCTCCGGTCAAACAAAATGTACGTGTATTTTTAACCTGCCCTGCTACTTGGTAGTAATGAAATATCGAAAGTTTTCAACATTGTAATCGAAAAAGACCCTGAAAGTTCGTATGACAAAACCTAATATATCTAATACCGCTGTAATTATATTAGTTTTATTGTTTCGTGTTAGGTATTGATTATTTATTACACCTAGCTAATAAACAATTTGTTAACATTTTAAAATATGAAATATTTGTTCTATACTATATATTTAATAGTGTTTGGTATATTCAATGTTGGGTCATATGCTTTGTTTTTAAGATATGCTGATTTTGAAACAAACAAGATGCAACTATTATATAGGATTATTATATCACTGAGAAAGTAAAAGAAATGATATTCAAAATTGGCATAGAGGCCGAGGATTATATGTGGACGAATCGAAATAAAATAATAAATAAAGTGACGGGGCTTAGGCGGTTCATGCACACTCATATCAGAGCTAATGACCATAATTTTCGCAATTCATTGAACTGAGTAGTTTGTTTAAAATGATTTATAGTTCTACATATTTTCGAAAAATATCAATTACTTTCTTCTGCGGCACTAATTCTAACCAGAGTCACATACAAAATTAAGTAATGTATGACACATTACAATTTTACGCAATTTATTTTGATTGCGACTATTGGATTTCTTTGCATAATAGATTCAGTCATTCAACTGAAAGTGTTTCATCACAGATTCGATAATAGTTTAAGAAACAGTAAACTTGAGCAATATTCTGTTGTTAACACAGAATTGGTAAAATGTTTTAATCTTATTCACATCACATACGATTTGTGAAAGTGTGTTACGAATTTACAGAGATGTATGTGTACAGAAAAAATCATTATTTCGGCACAGTTTATAATTTTTTCAAAATACTTTTTAGTCGAATTCTCCAAATCATTCGATCTCGTAAAATTATGCTAAATTTAAATTCATTAATCATTAAAACAATTACATTTAACCAGCTGCGGGATTACAGTACAAAATCATATATCGCTTACAATTAAATGCAAACTGAATTATAATAACTATAAGATATTTGGTTATTTCCATAAAATAAAAACAGTACCAATTTAAGCGTCTTAAGTTTAATACAATTCATCACATATAAAATCCGATCAAAACTTTCTATTTTTTAATATATTTTCGTAAATATAAAAGTGTTCAGAAATTCTTTGCCCACATATAACGTGTTTTATAATTCGGCAATCACATAAAATGTAATATTTTAAAGAACTTTTGTAGTTCTCCTTGGATTTAAAACCATCACCATTTATCACCATACAATAATATAATAATAAAGAAATATTTAAAAGCAAAATTGGTACAAGTTTGTCAGTGTCATATTTATTCATTATTCTGATGTTTATAGAATATTATATTTCAGAGTAAATATTTCTTGCAATTTAAGGAAATATGATAGTTCTCTTGGTGTACTATCATATTATTTCCGTTCAATGAATAAATAGAATTTTTCGAAGTAAAGTATGGTATGTCCACGATTTAGTTTTAAACATTCTGATATGCAAGCAATAATTTTGCGGTAGTAGTTTTTAGATTTGTCTTATCTTAACGATATAAGTTTTTTTAAACAAAGGACAGAATTTCAACAATGTGAAGATTGCTTTGACAATTTTCTTAGAAAGAAAAATGATATTAGTAGCTATATTAAATTTCTTTGAGTCCTCAATATTGTAAATTTTGTCGTTGACATTTTTTAATAATTATGATGTATGTAGGTAAAATGTAAAACCTTTTCACGTTAATTTTTATCTTTGCTAATCTAACTTTACTATATTACTAGCTACGACTATATGTATAATTACTATATGTATATCTTCGGTGTCTATTCGACAAAATATTAAAATATATTTCATATAACTTTTATTATGTGAATTTGTTTTTACGGGTGTCGATCAAAATCAATTTATAAACATACAAAAAGAAAATATGATACTACACTAGTTTTATAAGAAATAAAATAGCAAATGAACTTACCAGTTGGAATTTCATTTTTGAAGTATTTGTATAATCAAAAAAGATTAACTGATGACAATGTTCATTATTTTTTTCTTATATATTGTGTTGAAACGCTTAAATCAAAGCATGTGGTGGGAAAATGATGCATTGTAATGAATTCGTAGTCCATCCAAGGTACATCCTTGTTTTACTAAATAACATATTCATATTTGGAGGCACAGTTTCTGTATTGATTTAATTATGTGTCCGGAAAACAAAAGTTTATTATAGACGTCTCTTTAATTAATAATGATAATATTAATTAATTTTTATTTTTATTATTTGATATCCTAGTTATTTAGAATACATATTCATACAATCGTTTTATGATATGCCAATATTGGCAAATCAAATGTATATGCGATATAGAAAAAAATAAGAAAAGAGCTGTTCCTCATTCCACGGAGGAATTCATACCACTTTTTTGATCTCACTCACGTGCATATTCTTCGCAACAGATGTGGTATTTTTTATCGGTTTTTCTTCTACGACTGTTTTGTTTGTGTATCTTGTCAAATCTTTATATATATATATTAAATAATGAAACTGGTCAAACTTGCCAAACATATGGGGTCATAAGGTATGGATGATAATAAAATTTCGTAGAACTTGTAATTTTTCAATTAGTTACGGGCACCATGTGAAGGTTTTCTTGAATTTTTTTTTACAAATAATATTTGTGGATTATTGGGTCATCCAATTCTGTATATCTTTTTATTTTTACTATTTCCACTCCAAATTAAAGCATATGAATCTCCACAATGTGAAGATTGTTTCGACAGTTTTTCACGAGTAACAATTGTCGGTTATTAGTTCAAGCAATTTGGTCGATGTCCTGGTTTCAAATGCACATGAAAAAACCTGTGGAATTTGCGCCAACTTGGGATTGAAACTCTAAACCCTCGGCTCGTGAGTCGGATGCCTACAAGAGCCTACAAACCCTAAATGTACATGAAATACCTTATGAAACTTTGGCCAGCTACGGAACTAAACCAGCAATCTTCGGATTGATAAATGGACAAGGTGTCTAATGTATAACAATTCATAATGACACATTTCATTTTAAAAAGAGGATTATAATAAATTGAACGTATATTTTTTCGTTTCTTCGCTAAGCAACTTCAGGGGGTCGAGAAATGTAATTTATTTTGCAACACACGCTTTTTGATATTTGCAACAACATTGCGAATACTGGTATTTCCGTGTTTTATTTGGGAATATATTTCATTTCGCTTGGTTGTTTCCAATTAATTGAGAAGAAGTTAAGTAGTAATTAAAACCTTTTTTTCTGTCAGGATTAATCAATAATGAAATATTACTAATTTAACAACTTGAAAAATTTTCAGACGTCAATTCATTTACTTTTAATGGATCACCTGTTTTCTATTTTGGTTTATTTATATATAATCGTTGACACTTAACGTAATCAAGTTCATATTTCAATTATTTTTTCGCGTCTGTAAAAACCGTATGATATTGTATTCTCTTTGTTCTGATCACGGTCAACACCAAACAAGTTGTGTGTAATTTATTTAACGTCTGCAATATACTCAAGAAGCGCCAATTTTTTTTTCCATTACAATTATCAAAATTGTATATCTCATATCAGTTCTGTTTCATGATGGAATTTATACCAATAATAATGGTGAGTTTTGCTTTCATTCGCTCTGAAATTATGTATTGTAAGTTATTCTTTATATGTGCAAAAAGTTAGCATACTGATTATAAATTTGAAAATAGAACACGACACTTTACTATCTTCACACTATAAATGAATCTACACATTTGGATTATTTGAAAAAAGAACAAATAAAAAGTTTTCATAAAATTCAATAGACATTTTCTGTTAGAGATCATATCTCACAATATAACAATGAGCACGAAAAGTGTATTAAAATTAAAATATAATTATTCATTGGCACTTTTACAACAATTTTTGGACATGAATCAATGGTACAGTGCAATTTTATGGTTGTAATAGTTTTAGTATAATAAGATAAAATTAAGCCACCCCCGTATGTAAGTAAACAACGTATCCGCCTTATGAGCCGCAGCTTCATATCACGTAAATGACAAAATGCATAGGTTTTATCATGTGCATTTGAACCCAAGACAACAACTAAACCG
>JAPMAE010001404.1:0-19004 GCA_036584705.1 Rhyacophila sp. 25_7 | reverse complement strand
TTTTGCATAATAAAGGTTGTTAATTTTAGTATTCAAAATACTTGTGGTGTTTTATTTGAAGCTTTGCGACTATCTCATTAGAGAAGCGAGCTCTTACCGTGAAGTGACGACGTAATTCAAAACGTGTTTTTTGATGAATCTTCAAAAACCTCCCTTGAATTTTTCACTGAATTAATTCAAGATTTTTGATTATTACTACTATTTTTGTAAAAAAAAAAACGTTTGTCCATTTTAAAGTTGAATTCATCTCTGTAAAAAATAATGAAACGGAATAATTTTTCTCAAAATTTCATTCATTGAAGGTTTATTTGAAGTCATTGAATTAATTCAAGGTATGTATATTTTTAATTTTAACGCATTTATAGGCTTTGTGGAAAATAATTAAAATTTTCTTCATAAACCCCACGAGCATTTCTTGTTTTTTGATTCAGTTAGAAAAGGTGGCAGCAATCACTTACATTCATTATTTGCAAGTTAAAAAACCATCTAAAGTGAACATTATTTTATTTATTTTATTGACTGTTGATAAATAAACCATTATTTTAAAATAATTATAAAGTTTGATGACAAAATGTGTTAATATTTGATTCATGAATATTTTAAAATTTGTTTAAGTAACAGCAATTATGAATGAAGATTTTTTATGTATATGTATAACGATATAATATATATAAGAAATGGTTTATGATATAAAACACTAGAAATATATACTAAAAATCCATATTCAGTTGCCCCTACTAATATAATGTAAAACAAACTTTTTTATGTTTAAAAAATAACAAAGAATACGTTTTTTTTTCAGTTGAATTTAAGAATAACTAACGGTCAATATATAATTATTTATCCCAAAGGTAGTGAAGCCATTCGAGAAAATTAATTTTGCCAGATATCCACCTGAAAATTGCCAACAACAAAAATGTCACATGTCAATGAGCTGGGTTAAACATTTCAGTGGTGTAACACTAAATTACGTTTAAATTAAATAAAAAATTAAAATATTATTCACATATTACAAAACACTTTCCTCAGACAATCTTAATACAAAATTTTTGTTGTATATTATTAAAATAATATAGTTTTACAAATCTTCATAATTATTTTATATAATAATCAAATGTATAGATATTAGTAATATCTTATGTGTATTCAAATGATATGCTAAGAATTCTTAATAATTTTTATAGTGTTATTCACGAAATATTATTTATAGTCTATAATAATCGGTTTCGTCTGTGTTATGCAAATAATTTAAAATACAATATTAAAACATCAATAAACATATAAAGTAACTTCTAGTTTTTCAAAATGCTTATAAAATGCTTGCAAAAAAAAATTGACGAGATTAAAAAAATACGAGAATGCTAAATGGAAAGATAATAGTAATATTTCATTTAATATTTTTTAAATGAATATAAGAAAACATAATATAATATATTTAATGTATTTTACTGATTAAAGATGAATGTCGATCATTGTAGCTAGAAACGCCACTGTTATACAACCCGCAGTTCTGATTGAGTTCTTTGAAACGTTTTTTTGTGTGTAGTATTTCGTTGTAGAGATGTTGTCAGTCGTTTTCTATTTTAGAAAGTTTTCCATTAGCCCCAGGAGTTTGCTAGGCATATGTCTTAAGCAGACGTAAAAATAAATAAGTTTTTTATTCTAAATTACGCCTTTAACAACAAATGGGCTAGAATTTAACTAATATTGTCAAATGATTCAATATGAATAACAATGAAGAATATTTGCTTTTAAATATTTGAATATATCTGTAACATAGATATTTGTCATTTTATATCGATATTAAAGATGAATTAATATTATGCTGTAACGTTTTTAGGGTAAAATTATTATTGATATTAATGTTTTATGTTGTAACATTAAACTAATTCAAGTCCAAGAAATTGTTTTAATTTGTTTGAAGTAAAATAGGCAATATTTTTTCAAAACAAAATTCAGAAAACGACTTTCAATGAATAAATTGTTCTAAATAATAAAATACTCATATTTAAATAAATCTCTCGTTTCTTTTAAATTTACTAAAATCTATTAATTCTATTAAATATGATTAAATTGAAAAGTTAAAAAATAACTTTTAAATACTTGCAAGGATTGATTTTGTTTGGTCATCATTTGTATCAACCTGTGATTTTTAAATAACATAGAAAATATTTTCTGTAGACTTTTCATTGAATAAGTATAGTTTCCCAAAAAAAAGTAAATAAGGTAATGAAGTCACAAATTACCCTTATCCTCGACATAATGTAATCTAAACGGATAGTCGATAATACTTTTTTACTTAATCCAACAAAAAAACTTAGCAAATTAAACATCATCGTCTAGTGATATTCAATGTCTTTTCGATACTTACTCAATATATAAAAGCTTTTGATCCTTGCTACCCCTATCTATAAATGTGTAACTACATAGCCAGTAGATAACCATTTTTTGCGCTTTGTTTCTTTATAGATAGGTATACTGCTGAAAATTTTAAATAGAAAAACGGAAAATTAATACAGAATGTTAAATGATCCGTATTATTGTTCCCTATGTAACACCCAAAAGCACTCAAGTCACCAGAAGCCTTGATTGTTTTCACGGCGCGTGACTCCGAGCTCATCTTAGAGTCACCCACTGTACACAGCTCTCCACACAAACATACTTTATATAATAGTATTATACTCAGCCTCGTCTTGACAACAAAAGAGATCCTGAAGTGCGTCAATTTCAGTATTCTGTACACACTAATTTTCTTATAACGCGAGTAAATCGCATTTCTATAAATTAACTTTGCTACGATTGGTTACTTTTATTCTATGAGATCAACTAATAATCAATGGAGGCTAGATATTGAGTGTATTGTACAGATGCATAGTTTTTACTTTTAAAAAGGCTTCATAGTACACTGAGGTAATATTTACAAATATGATGCATTTCAAAATGCTCTAATATTATTTTAAATCTCATTTCTATAAAAAAAGTACATTTTTTTTTAAATACTAACAATAATTTTGGACAGACTTCTTACAAAATATTAAATTTAAACATCTTCTACTCATATGTATATATAATTATATGAAAAGCTTTTCTTTATTTTGCCACAACTCATGTTTTTAAGATTAAAAAGTTTTTTAGAAATAATTTTACAATTATGTGACTGAATAATGCATCAATTTTTTATCTCAATATAATTAACAGGCACGTTAAAAATTAATGTAAATTAGTATTGTAATACTCAAACTCTGTGTAATACGAAGATTATTCTTAAATTATTCATAACAGAACAAAGCTCATATATCCAGAGATTATTCTGTAGATAAATAAGGAAGGTTTCTAACCAAAAATGTTACGAATGTTTTGTAGGTAAGCCTTTACCGGAACCCACAAACAAATCTGTTCTGACAGCTTGGCATAAGTAGTCTGATATCTTCCATTGCAAGAGTAAGAATGTTTGAAAAGGCAATAATGTATATTATTAGTAAATCTACAGCAATTACTTATTGTGATAGGCTGTCTTAACTTACTTGAGAACCTTTACGTTTCATATCATTACTATCCTACTATCCAATATTAAACTGATGGGGGTTTCTTTCGTCATATTCAATTATGGAAGTAAACCTAATGTAGGTACTATACCTTAAAATATTAAATATCTTACTTTAACACGTAAATACCATTATCTTTCAAATATATCTGAATCCGTTGTTGTAGAAATAGTGTATTATAATAAATTGTGTATTATAAAATGCTAAAATAAAAATGTTGAAAAAGATCATATGAAATTCTATTTAATATTAAGCATAGCATATATCGAAAAATACTATGTACCTCTACAATTTTATTGTGCATTTATCCATTCTAATTTGTAAAAGACAATTAACGACATAGAAAATCTTTTTGGAAGCGTTAGAAGTTAGTTTAAATAATAGTACATGAATACTAAATAAAGAAATAATTGAAAAATAACCAAAAAAAGATTATGACTCAAGTATGATTTTTTCAGCAGTCTCTACTGGAAATCTAATTATTGTATAGCAAATATTTCAATAGTATACGACTTCTTAATTAACAAATATAACAATCTATGCATTTTATTTTCGTCGCTAAAGTAATTTTTCGATTGATATTTTTTATAATGAATTCAATCAGTAGGACCTCATACATACGTTAAAAATATATTCCATCTACAAAATCTCTTTTATCTTCAAAAATAAAGTTTACTATGCATTTGCTAGTGTCAACTATTTTGTATTATAATATAAACTTTCCCTATATAATATAAAATCATTCTTTTAAACGAATAGGATTTTCTACAGATTTAGGATAAAAAAAACATACATATATTCAACTTTCCTTTGCTTGTTAATGCAGAAATATCTTATAAGCAATTTTCTAAAAATTGAATCACTTTGTAAGGGCCATCTTAATCCGGAAGCTTTAATATAGAAGCAGTCTAAGCGTTCAGTAAGCTTTATCTTCAGAAATGCCTGATCACTGTGCTTTTAAAGACGAGTACCCAAAAATGCGATCCTTTCACATATTATTGTTGATATTATATATAAGATTATAAAATGAAAGTGATCATTCAAATTACAATAAAAAATATTCCAATATAGAAAGAAGTATGAATATTACGCTGACAAAAGAAGTTAATATCAATTATTGTAATATGATCCACCATTATCTTAAAATACGTACATCGTTTTCTGCAGCTTAAAAAATTACATCTCTTAGCATCAATAACCATGAGTACATTTTATCTCTATATTAACTATTGAATTTCAAATATATATAAATCTAATACTAAGTATTCGACTTTAAATATTTTTTATTTGTATTAAATAATAATACAGTTTTTCAAATTTATAACAAAACCCCACTATATCTAAAAGCGATTATTTTTTTAAGAAGAAGTATCAAACATAAATACTATGGTAAAAATCGCTCTTGTAAGGTTAATAAATAGCGCGTACGCTTAGCAAACGGAGGTTATGGGTTCAATGCCCACGCTGGTCGCAAAAAATTTTCAAATGTTTTTTTATTCATTTGTATTATAGCCACTCAGGAACCCGAAACGGTTGAACTAATAATTGACAATTATTACTCGTAAAAAAATGTCAAAAACAATCTTCACGTTGAAATTATCCATATGCTTCGTTTCGGAGAGGATATGATTAAAAGTTACAAGAAAAAAGGTTAATTAATTATGATGCCCATTCCGGGAAATATTTATGTAGTAAATCTTGACAAATATTTTCTTGGTTGGTATACTGAAACTAAAATTGCAATAGCCACTTTATCCGAATTATAATTTTTTGTTCGGATTAAATATTAGGGCTAACAAAGTATTTTTACACTAAATCTTACATAAAAAAATCTCATTCGTATAATTTGCACTTCATATATGCATATACATTAATCATAAAGGTATTGCTAATAAATCTATGATTCTTAAAATAAATTAGATATTTACAACATTAGAGATGAATATATAATGTATAACCTCATTTCCAAAAGATACAGAAAGCTTTATTGCAGACGATTAAAGAGCAAAGACTAAATACAGAGAGTCTTGAATCACGATCGTATAGACCTAGAGTGTATTTCAGTGCCAATTATACCAATAAAACAGTTTTCAAATATCAATCATTATAAGAAATATAGAAACGAAGAAATTGTATTACAATAATAAATACCTAAAAATCTTAAATACAATATACCGGTACTTATATATATTATATTGAAATCCAATAATTGCAGGTATTTGCCCAAGTGCCTCCAGATAGTATTACTCGTACTACTTTTATCCGGAAAAAAATCACAAGAAGATTTTGTACGTTTCCAATATCTCTATCATGGGAGCTATACGAACGTTTTAGTCATATGATACTACTCGTCGTCGCATCAATCTTGTTTTTCTTTTATTCAAAACATTTCTTCGTCTCTGAAGCTTTCGGCGTTTCACAGAATATCTAATCGGATTCTCTCTATCTTGAATATCTCATTCACGATGCTGTCAGATAGCATTGACAAAATATGAACATGTGGAAAAATTGATGATGTATTTTTATTCTTTTGTGAGTAATTTCTAAAGGACGTTGATTATCAGCTTTCATGTAAAAATTCACATTAATAATTAATGACACAAGTCGAACATATTTTATTTCGAACACCTGTATATAAAAAGTGTACATTTTAAACTAATTTAACGATAGGTTTTATTGCCAATTAAGGATTGATACTTATTTTTTATATTTTATTTGTGTTCTCAGTAATTAATTGCTTTTTGCTTAATCAACGTGATATATATAATAAAAAGAAAGGCGAAACTAAAAATAACTATTATTTATTTAAAAAAATATTGACGTGTAATAATTATCACATACTAAATGAAAAAATAGAAAGCTATAATCATCAAATCGATATGCGGAAACATTTATTCAATTAGAATCTATTTTAACTGACTCTTATACGTGTTTCTATAGATTAAAAAATGTTTATTGATTACAATATTATAATCTAATGTAATATTCGAACGACGATTTCAACTTTTTTGCCAATATTTATTATTTAATATGATATATTATACATGGTCATGCATTTATAAAAAATATTTCTTAAATTATCAATAACGCTTCACTGTATTTTATTCAAATAATACATCATGCTTTATTTTGTATATTTTAACATATTTAATTATACCACGCTAGTTGCGTGTGGAAAGAAATTTGACTGGAATATTCGCTTTTATTTTGCGATTGTTGTTTTATCGTAAAACTTCCAATAAAGTGCCTTTCCAATCGAGTGACGCTAATTTGGTGACCGATAACCATTTAAAACGCGTGATCCATGTAGCGACTAATGAACTAGAAGATCAAAGGTTCTGACCATTTGTTATGTTGGCGAGTTTAGTTGTTTCTTTCCATCTAACAAAACACAAATAGAATAAACGTTTCCAATTCGTAAATTCTGAGTCCACAAAATCAATAATCAAATTCGATTACATTCTGTCAATTATGTTTGATTGTGTGTCGTTAAAATGATGTTCTTTGTCTCGCAAAAAAAATGTCAGCATTCATTAATAGTAATAAATCACGAATGAGACTACTTTGATTTGGCTTTTATTCATTTTTTGAAGGTGTTAACATTATTTTATACTTTCTAAACGATTTTTTTTTTGTAAGTTTATTATGTATTTTATTTTTTCGTAACATAATGTATCTGTTGATACAATAAAAATTCTCTAACTATGAGGATTAAACCCAAGAAAAAACTTACGCATATACTAATTTATATATTTTTAAATATATTCAATGTTTAGATAATTAACTTTGAAATGATATTTATGCTTCTTACTAATAACATTAAATAAATGTGTATAACAAAATGCTGTAATATAAGCTATTTATATTGATCCTTTGAATGACAAAAAATATTAAAATTTTATTTTTTTTACTTTAAATTATATATCATAAGACATATTATTAAAATTATCATATTTTTAAATAAATTATTTATAGTTAAGTCACGTTATTGTTAATGTTATCAAGAATAATATCATCGTAAATTTTTTATATTTATATAATAACTTTAATTATATATATTAGACTTGGTTATCAACAGATTCGAATTACGCCCTATACGTGAGACACGTGTTTTGAACATTCTTATTTTATATTTATCATTTATGCTTAATAATATTGCAGAAATGAAGAGCTTATTCTAGCATAAATTATTATTTTTGCTTAAATAATATAAGATTTATGAATTTTGCTAACAAAAAATAAGGAAAAATTCCTATTATTCAAGGTGGGCCGAATAAAATACGCCACGAGCAGCAGAATTTACCGATTTGCGTATTTTTTGCATCTCGTCCAGTTTTTAACGTATATTTCTTATTTATCGCTACATACACATGAATTTATACATATATGTATATTAATTTAACACAATAATTTTACTATAATAAAATTATTATTGAATAAGTTTAAAGATAATAAGTTTATTATTAATTGATTTTTTTTTCTAAATCTAAGCAAACTGAGTTCAGTATTGAATTGATATATTTGTATTTTTTGAGTAATCTGATCGTCTTACTGCAATTTATAAGATTGATAATATTGTTTAATTATATTACAACCCTTATTAATTATGACTAGTAGTTGCCGACAGATTCAGTCGTTAAATTTGATAATATATTTTATAATGCCTGAGTATGCATAGAAACTCTATCGTTATCTATTAACGATACCTAATCCTATCGACTTTGGGTTTACTTCTAAAACTATCGTTTGAAGAAAACTTTCCAACGCGTTGCTTCGTTAACTTTTGTAATATCGTACTTATATACATGTAACTTGTAATATAAATAATATTCTGCACTATAAATCTTTGATGGAAAGCCTTTATATTGTAAAAATAACACAGTTTTGTACATTTCCACAAATGTATTTTACAAAAATCAATATAATTTGAACATTAAAACATCTACTAAAAATATTGTAATAGACGAAACTGGTCTTGAATTTTTTTAAATATATTCGTAGAAAAATATACAAAACCTCGGACCACATTACAGATGAAAATTTAACGACGGTTCACACTAAAATAAATTAAAATCAATATTTTTAAACCAAAGCGTATACATATTGTGCAATGTAACGAAAAAATTACTATTTGACAGGACATGATCACAAAATTAACTGAAAATGATTTTTTTTTATTATACATGTAGATTTTATAAATTACTTTATAAAATATTTATAAAATACTACGCGAGTCGGATAAAATTTCGGGATAAGCTGGATCGCCCCGCGATCCAGCATTTTCACAGCCCTGCTCTAATTAGTATTTTATTTACGTTCGTTAATAAAAAAACACTTTTATTTAACATAAAAAATATTTTGAAATATATAAAGCGGGTTATAAAATTGAAACGTAAATCGTTTAATTCAATTCTCCGTAATTATATAATACATATGCTAAAAATATATTAAGCAATATTCATAACAGTGTTTTTCATTATGATGATTTGGTAGACATATTAATAGCACATACAGTAAATAATACATTTTATTTTCACCACAACCCAGTCTCTTCATATTAACCACTCTTAGTTATTTTGCAGTAAAATATCACCAACTGCGTATCTACGCTACATAAAAAGTAAATTACATTACTTAATAGAATGCATAAATTAGTTTACGGACGATAAAAACTGCGAGAATTTTTTACTGATTTTACCAGACATAGAGCATGTGGCAGTAGTAAAAAGCTCTTTTATTTAATTAAACATTATTAATATAATAAGTATATCTTATTACAATACTTAATACGAACTTTTTGTTTTCTTGCATATACAATGTGTTAAATACAGTTTATCGTTACTATTACTCAATTATTTATCAAAGAACTTGTATTTGCGTACGTCAAATTTACTTTAAGTAAAATATTATAAAAACTATTTTTTAATTATTTGCATCCGGTTATATTTATTGCCCGATAATTTTCACTCCAATTAAAATTCAAATCGACTCGGTTTTGTGTGGGAAAAGTACACATAGAAAATCTTTTAAATTGTCGTACAGCAGGCAAGGTACGAGTATCAGGATGCCAGTAGAGCCAGATGGAGAAACATCGTTTCCGAGGACCGTCGTCCAACCGCATCTGGGTCACGGAATCCACTTCATCAATATTCTAATGGCGGAATCTATACCGACTTAGCGGACGCGTCTTGTCCGCCTGGTAAAGGTACACGTTCAACCCCTATATGTGTGAACACATTTGTGCGGCTTACCACCGCCTCACACTTTACACGATAAATATTACATACTCAGGGGTCGACTTTTTTAACCTCAAGTCGGAAAGTTAGTTTTTTTCAAAACCCGCGTTTTTACGACGTCACGCGCCGCTAGCAAGTAACGAATTTTAAGTATCGTTATTTTTTGGGACGTAACAAATCATTTGTTTTTTCCCACCACTTATTTATAAGCTATTATTATGCATATAAAAAGAAATCAATCAACTAATTCAGGGATTTTTAAATTCTTTCTGTATAAATATCATATAATATATGATTTTAAGTTGTTCCTTTTAGAATTTACACAGTTTTTCATTTATTGTTAATAATTCTATAAGGAATTACTGTGAGGTCTATTTTTTAAGAGTACAATTAACGGATTGATCCCTTCAAAGTGATGTTAAACTTAATTAAATTTAGAAAAAAATATTGCATTATGCATAACATCTATAACATATATATATATATATATTATAACTATCTTTAACACATGCAAAAAAAGCGTTATTTCAAAACATCATTTCTTAGCTTAAATTTATCAATATTCTAAAAATTTTTTTTCTTCATTAAAAATATAAATATTTATTACATTGCGTGGTAAGTAGCATACTTATTAATTCAACAATCAATCCAAAGTTTCTTCATTCCATATATCATCCCATTATCTTTAAAATTTACCAAATATAATTAATAATCCGAAGCTTTCTTCCTAGACCCATCTAAAATGGCAGCCTTCAAGAAAATCTCAAAATCTTTCTATTTTTACGACTCGGTTGACAAGTCTAACAGCCATCTTTCCAACTAGTTGCCTTTGTCACAAATTTTAATAAAACTACAAATCCAAACTCATATTTTTTAGTTTTTCCGATAAATAAATATTAAATAACTAATTTAATACTAATGAACGTCTACTAAATATTTTAAAATTGCGTACAAAAAATAAAATGCAAAGGCTGGTTACAGTAAAAATAGAAAAGCATATAATTAATAATAATAGTGAAAAAAATATATTTGTCAGCAAGTCTGGTCAGATTGTATATCTTTTTCTCATAACTAATTTTTAGGCGCGCGGCTTAAAAATCCGACCCCTGGTTATCACGCCTACACATTCGATGCAAACCATTCGTACCTTCGACCAGTAGACCCCGCAAATAAAATGAGAAAATTGAAATGAATCCTAAGAATGAAGTATTTTACGGTTGATTTGTACACCCGGGATGTGTGTTAAATTTTTCAATCTTTATCTTGAAATATGTTCCTTTAAACCTTATCCATTGTATGTCTGAAAATATTGTAAAGAAATGTAGAACAACTAAATAATAGCTAGTGTTTTAATAGTTCAGTTAACTATAAAGAAACAACGTTATCGTTAATGATTTAGTTCAGTTTATTAAAAACATAGATTTTTTTGGGTCACCGTCTTAAATTATTAGATTTATTGTCGATAAAAGATGAATTACGTTTTCAAATTATAGTTTGCTGTGTAACTTTTTTCACTTCCTGCTATAATATGTAAAATACAAAGAGTATTGACGGCTTAACCTATATACCACTATGCATCGATATATCACTTGCTAACTCACCATACACGTTATAGACATACCGATGTGCATTATTGTTATTTTTTTAAGTAATATGATTTTTTCGTTTTCATCGTGTAATAAAATATTGATTATACTTATGTAAAATATAATAATATAGAGAAAATCTCATACTCAATATTAGGGTTATTAAAACAATAGTAATACATATCATAATTGATCTGTAAATATGAAATGAAATGAAAGATATTTGATATATAAAATATTTTAACATAAATATGCAAATTTAAATAAGATTATATTGTATTTTTTATGACAAACTTCGCTACTGAAACCTAAATATGCTCTGAAAATATTCTAAGAAGAAAATTTGTAAGGAAGCATTATCAATAAATTACGGCTAGTGATGTTTGAAAACCATACATTATCAAAATTGTGCGTTTTCGTGTTTGTAATGTTATACAAGAAACAATCCCGCATACTTCATACTACAATTCACGATTTAATAGTTTTTTGAGAATTACTTATTAGTAATGACTAATATAGGTTTACCGATTAAGAACCAGAAACGAGTCAACTTACGCAACTCAAGGCGTCGTTTGCTGGACAAATTTGAATATTTTACATGATTTTAAATATGAAAACGCAGAGATATTGTAATAATATGATGATTAAAACCATGTCATGAGAAAAAAAAATGTATTTTGAAGAGAAATATTCTAAGGTTCTATTTTTGGCCAAAAAATCACACTTTTCAGGATGTGCCATTATATCTGGCACGCTCCGAAACAAAGCATATGGATTTTTTACGAGTAATAATTGCCAATTATTAACTCAAGCGTTTCGTGGTTATGTTCTGGCTACAATACAAATGAATAAACATTTGAAAAAATTTGCAACCAGCACAGGCCTCGAAACCGCGATCCTCGGCTTATGAATCGGATGCACTATCTACTCACCTACGAGAGCGATGTCCTGGCACAAAAAAGATTAAATATTACATAAAAATGTGTTTGATGTTTTGATTTCAGCCTACAATCCTTTAATGTAATCGAGGTCAATGAAGCCTTTTTTATTATTTATTAATATACGAACATAATAATTTAATAAAATAGTGATATTACGCTGTTTGCAAAATAGCGTACAATTTCTGTACGCTTCCATATATGTATACTACATACAAGTTTATTCATTAATTACAATAACTTGTAAAACTAAATTTATTTACCATTAAAATAATTTCAAAGTGTCTGCTTTTCTTGTATCGGTTTAATATGGAATCAAATATGGGCTAGCTGGTTTAGCACACTACACATCTAGGTCAAAGTGACAATATTAAAACACAAAATTACATTTCTTTTTTACGCGTAACATTGGATTTCACTGGGATACTACCGCATTAAACTTTTTAATATCGTGTTTGTAAGCACGTTCTACCTTTCGACAAGTATAAAAAAGTTTTAAATGTTTTAACCATATTGGTTAAGGCATTAAAATATGAAGTTGCCTCACATTATTTTTTAATTACATTTTTACTTTAAGCACCCTTCAAAAGACTGTTAAGAGATTGGATTCAGTCATGATATTGTTATGAATTTATAAAAACTGAACATACATTGAAGCGTATTGAACGCAAGTAAACTATTAAACAATACTTTTCTTAATAGTATTTTCCGTGCAATACATTCCAAAGAACTAGATAATTTATTGTATGTGATTAATTATTAAATATCAATAAACTATGATAAAGCGTAAATCAATGACATTATCTTTCTCATCTACATTATAAGTATTTCTTATTCGTTTGATTCTTGGGATGGAATTAAATATTCTGTATCACCAATGCAGCATCAAAAGAAAAAAAATCTTGATTTTAAATAGTATTTTAACTATCTATTTATTTTTCGATGTAATAAAAAAGGGTCAGTTTATCGTATTTTATACCATTTTCACTCCTCATAGGCGCATATTTATGTATTAATTCCGATTACAAGATAAAGAGTATTTCGAATTAAAGAGAACATATACTCGTATATATATATGAGATCACTCCTTATTTAAACCTTAAAATATAAGTGATTATTATATTATATTATATTTAGTGCATAATGTTATATAATATATAGAAATTTTCATAATGAAGCATATTCATGAAGTCTAGTTTATATTAACAGATGTTGTTATTAAAAAGTGATTCAATATATTGGATATATTTTTTGAAACCAAATACACAGGAAAAAAATCACGATTAAACATTTAGAATAATTCACATCACGTGAAAATATATCGATTGAACAGCCACGGGTAATAAGATGAAGCATTGTAATCATTTTTTAAATATGCATTAAAATTTTCGTTCACTTAAGCACTAAAAGAAATAATTATTATTTTGAAATAGCGCTGCAAGTACAATTTCAAATGAACTATTTATTATTAAATGAAAAAAAAATCTTTTAATGAGTTTGAATACTTTCTTGTGATTATGCTGAGTGATTTTTTATAAAACGTTTAAAAAATTACATCGTAAACATGTCTAGACACAATATTTTCAATTATATTTAACGTTCATTCTTTGTTCAATCATATTTTAATAATACTATGAAATAAAGTATTTATTTTAGATTTAATTTTCTGAAAATATACTAAAAAACCAGATTAACAATAACAATTTACGTAGATTTACTTAATTATTATCTTAATACTGACATTGACTAGTTTCGTCAAATCCTTCGAATATCAAACATTGTCATCTAAACGTACTCATTATGAAACGAAATCGCTCTAAAGCTGTGGATAAAGTTGTAAGTATGCTACTAGAGGACGTTATTTTGGGGTTCAAGACAGAGGACAAGCTAAAGTTTGGCGGCTTTATAGGGAAAACTGTAAATGAAACGTTCTGGACTAGATATAACAAGATACTTTAACGAGGGTATTATGTACAGTAAAACTAAATGACTATTTGATTATCTTTTGATAAAATTAATTTCAAACTATATAGATAATAAAAAATCCTTTGTTTATTCTTATTTATATTCTAAACTATTGCTTACTAATTTAATCATTGAGTACAAATATTGAAATCCAACAAGTTTAAAGTTACCAACTATCATAAATGTATGAAATAATTTTCAGTCAATATATATTTTAACAATATCATGATGATATTATCACTTGAGTATTGATTATTATTCAATAACACTATAAAATTTAAATAAAAAAATATATGTTTACGTATATAAAAATAGCCATTACCATTATTAAAGAATTATTGATTTTCCGTTATGTTTTAAACGTACAAAAACAAGTGTTATATTATGAAATCTTTTAATGTTCTTTTCACTCTACACTTTATATACGTCTACGTAATTGAGAGACGTTTAAATGCTTAAAGCAAACTTATTCAAATTTTCTTGAACACATTTTGAAGCAAAAGTTAATTTCTACTCGAAAATTTATGGCATACGGAGTAATATTGGATTTCTATTACGCTTACTTAAAAACTAAACTAGGATATTATTTATAAAAATATGCTAACTATCTGCTCATTTTAAAGTGGTTTATCTGTCATGATATAATATATTAATAAATGTACATGAGTTACGTGAAATATCATGGAAGAATTTAATTAAACTGTCTTCTATATGCATCATTATTTTATGGTACAGTATCATATAAAGAGAAGAAACCTATATCGTACCCGTACTTTGTGGGTTGTAACAGAATGCATGGAATTTATTTGAAAAGGATAAATACAGGCAGGCAGTTGGTATATTATGGTTTTCAGATCGCTTTTTAAATACGTTGTTCGATTTGGCTATGCTATTGTGATCTATTCTTCTCGAAAATATAACTCTTCTCAACTGCGAAAAAGCTTCCGATATCAGCACACGTACTCATTTTTTATCAACATCGTTGAATTTTCTTTAGAAAAACATTCATCCGTGATACTGATATCGTTGGAGCATATACATATACACAATACTATCAAATAAAAATGTCTTAAAAGATACGATGAAATTGCCCTTTGGGTACATTCTAATATGTTTCAAATCATTGAATATTATCGTGAATTTGAATTGAATATGAAATTGAATCGTAAGTTTACGTAATAGAAATATAATGGTTTTAATTTAGGAATTTATTATAACTGGTCCATCATAAATTAAAACATTAATTTTCATAAATTCATATCTATATGTACTCGTATATGATTGCAATAAATAAATATTACTTATTGGATTTCCCGCTGTGAAATTAATCAAAACTAATAGTTTAATTAAACAGTAGGATTAATGCATGCATTGTGTGAAAGATTAAATAGAATGGCACCCCGACAAAGCCGCGCACGACGATCCCGCGCCGAACAACTCCGGCATTGTCGCGCGAATCAAAATTATAAAATTAAATAAAATGAAGGAAAACGTGTATTTTCTTTCATTTTACGCATTTAATTACCTTTTTTGTAAAAAATAGTGTATTTTTCAAAAATGTAATTAAATGCTTATGAAAATTATTGTAACATAATTACGGCAAAATGTTTGTTTTTTAATGTGTTTGGGATTATTTGGTACTTTCACAAAACTTTCAACTTTTTCGATTAGTACTGTAAACGTTTATTCCAATAAATAATTAATGGTTTCCATCCTTCAGTTTATAAAATATGTAAAAAATTTAAACAGGAACAAATTTACTTTGAAATCGCAATAGAAAGATACAAGGCAGGCTTCAGGCAACCAAATACTTCAAAATATAAATATGTTAAATTCAATGAAAAACTGTAAGCATTTATGCCTTTATATGGTAATCTGGATAAATTAGAGTATTAAAGAAAGTTTTCACATAATTAATAAATTTAAAAATTTGAATCTTGAAACAGTCATTTTTTATTTTATTTTGTGTATTTTTTAAATTTTCTTTACTAATTTTCTTGTTTTCATACACTACATAATTGTAATGTTTTTGTTTTTATTTATTTGCTTTATAAATAAATATACTTCAAACAAAAAATATTTTCTTTGCTCATTCTCTTTCATTTGTGTTCATATTTTTTTATGTTTTTATCTTTTCCATTTTAATATTTTAATACAGATAAATAAGTATACTTATTTTTATTTCGTGGCTTTGTCGGGTCAACAATAAAGTAATATAATTATTCCATAATAAAGTGTCGTTGGTATATTGATTTAAATTTATATTTCTTTTAGATATTATAGAATCTATGAAAAAATATTGAGTATCGATCTTTGTTACTTGTGAAAATATAAAATATTCTTTTGCATTTCAGCCGGTAGTTATTGAACATACTCGTAGCATCACATAATCGCCATATAATAGAAGCATAAGTGAAGTAATTATTTTATATCATTTTACCACTAATGCATGTTATTTAGTAAAGATTAAATACCTTTAACTAAATATCCAGACACATTACACATTTAATAGTTATAATGAGAAATATTCATTTAATGCTTATATATTAATATACGTGTGCACTAAAAAAAACTCATTTAACTGAGTAAAGACTTTTACTTTATATCAAAGATGAATAAAAAATGTACGAGTAAAAAAGTATGGAGTAACTCATAAACTAATTTTCTTGTTTTGCCTTGTATCATTAAAAGGAACTTGTATAATTTATTACGCAAACAATGTAAGATAACATTTTTAATTAGTCTTTAAACGAGTTTTTTACAAAAGATAAATGTCAAGCAGAAAGGTTACCGTTAAAAATAAACAATAGAAAACCCGTCACTAATTTGTAAAACTCGCAAACCGAAAAGAAGCCGCAGTGAAATACGATTGTAAATATGAGATGAAAACCGCTGAGAGATATTTAACTCTTAATTTCTAGTATTTTTCTTCACCTAACAACAAGAAAGATAAGTCAGTGAATTTCACATTTAAAAGGAATCAGAAGGAAAAGCGCCAAATGGAACATAAACTACCTTCTAACTGATTTTAAGCCTTCTGTAATGAAGTTCTACTCAATAATAATAAAATCTTGACTCCAAATTTTTATGAACAAACAAAACCGCGGAATAATTTATAATCAATTATGATTTTTATGAAATCTCATATAAGTCATAATTTCTCTACACTTTTACGCAAAAAATGCTAAAATATATAAATTACGATATTTATCACGAATTTTTGAATTACCGTTATTTATTTATATTACGATTTTCATGCGTTAGCATATAATGGACGTAAAATAATTTATATATAATATATTTAGCCTTTCAAACTTTTTTAAATTATCAAATAAAAAACATAAAATGAATACACATATTGTGGAGAGTTTAATCATATTATATTATTATAAAATCATTTTTAAGAGAAATGGTTATGACAAAAAGTTTTCTTTATTCAATATGATTAAACAACATTAAAGTATCATAAAATCATTTAGATAACGATCATTCCAGTCGGATTTTTACAATTGAAAGTTGCGCGGACTAAAACAATTTTCGATATTTTCTGGCGCCCTTCTCTCGTAAGGGAAAAACTTTCGACTCTAGATGGGATTTTGCCGATAAGATGCTTCTAATTGGGTGTGATCCCAACAGCTCGGGTGAATTCAGCCTCCCGTCATAGTCTGTAAAAGGGTCGGTGAAGTCCAATTAAAAAACCTCTCTCTAATGAAGAAATTTAACTTTACTGCTTTACCTTTTATGAAATTTTCTTACCTTTTATTAAAGTGTCTTGATTACTTATTCAATATTTGAACAACACCAATATTCGTGATTCACTTTTATTTTTTTTAATGTATCTATGATTGCTTAATTTAATATGCCAAATTGCTTTTAATGCGAATGGTAATATCGGTGACAATATAATGCGCTTAGTGATATAATGTGGTATAAATAACGAGAATCTCCCATTACAGCTAAGGGATAATATTGTATATACATTCATAGTATAAAGTATCTTGATAGAATATTCAATTAATTTTCTAAAAACATATTATATTTTCATATAGCAAACATTAAACAATGTCATACGTCAACTGTTATAGTTTTTATCAGACTTTACTGATATTATCACAGTTTTAAATTTTTTTTCTACAATAATTTGTTTAATCAAGACCAAAACATACAAAAACAGTCATGGTTTTTAAAATATATTTTGTTGAAAAAATATGTTATTTCAATACGATAGATTTTCGTGAAGGATTGGCAGTAAATAATATTAATTATAATTGTTGAAGTTATTATTAAAATTTTACTATAAAATATGTGTTGTATACATATAGTCACTTAAGTATTAAAATTTAATTCTGTACCTGATAAGGAAACTACACTATGTCAAAAATGGCACTTTTCCACTATGGCTGTTCATAGTCGTTTTGGTGTTGCTTCCCTAGGATAACATTCAACATGGTGTAATATTCCCGTTGTATTATTTTCTAAGGTTACAACACAATTGAGTATATCAGTGGAAAGAACGTCACAAGATATACTACACTGTGTCTATATCTCAATTTGGCCAAAAAATGTCATAGTGTAGTTTAAGTCCCAAGTACATAATTAAACAGATTGATTTAATTAGATTAATAAGTTGCCCTCGTTAGGCTAGTAAATAGCGCATACGCCTAGCAAGCGGGAGTCGCGGGTTCAAGGCCCGTGCTGGTTGCAAATTTTTTCAAATGTTTATTAATTTGTATT
>JAPMAE010001401.1:4727-19477 GCA_036584705.1 Rhyacophila sp. 25_7 | reverse complement strand
ATGATTTCGCTTGATAGGGCAGAGTTACTCGAATGCTGGTTTCTAGATCAATAGCGTTTCGTAGTCAACGATATTGCGTATAGAAAAAAGTATTCACATATTATATTTCTCGCCCTTGTAGGTGAGTCGATAGTGCACCAGACACACAGACCGAAAGTATAGGATTCAAATCCCGTGGCCGGCAAAAATTGAACAGGTCTTTTACGTGCATTTTAAACCAAGTTATGGACCAAATTGTTTGAACTAATAACTGATAATTATTACTCGTAAAAAACTGTTAAAACAACCATAAAATTATGGAGATTTATATGCTCCATTTCAAAGCGAATATGGTTCATATATATGCTTTGAGGCCAATCTGACTAAAACCGACGCGTCACTGTTTTTGATTCAACAAATCTAAGGACCAATTTGGTTGAATTGTTATCTGATAATCATTAATCGTAAAAAAAGCCTGTCCAAACATTTTTTTTATTGTGGAGATCCATATGCTATCTTTATTGTGAAGATTCATACGCTATCTTTCAGAGCGGATTTTGTTAAGACAAAAAAGAAAGGTACATCTGTAAATTAATGTTATAAAAATATATCATTATGTTTATTAAACTTTTTATTTAAAAAGCTATCTCTAGGTTACACCAAAGAAACTTGAGTACCAATATATTAGGATATTTTCAACTGATCAAAATTTAAATTTTTATCAAAAATACTGTTTTATTTTTTAAAAAGAGGCTATACAATTATGTTATAATAACTTTCACCAACAACTCATAAAAAATAAATTATTATTATTACTACATTTCATATTTATTATACGTATAGTCTACTATACATATTAGGATATACTCGATTCAAATAGGTTACTCCACTTAGCCTTCTAAAAACGTGTATATTAAAGAAGTATGGATAAGAAATAAGAATATTTGGTGGCAAACCAAATGAGTACAAATAACATTTATTGCGTATAATTACGTTTTTAATACGCAATAAAATTAAATGAGAAAACATACAAAAAAACACTACCACTAGCTCTTGAGAATTAAAATTATTTCATCATTTGATTTCGGCAGTATTAAGATAAATCTTCTTTGACAACGCATTATAAAAGTTGTTATATAAAATAAAAGAGCATCGATCAATCTTTTGAAATTGGACTATAACCACGTAACGGAGTGGCTGAACGTGCTTGTATGGAAATTGTCATCCTACGTGATCTCACACGTTTGTGTCGTTTCATTTTATATTAAAATACGTTTTCTCAATACGTTTTTTCAGTCATAATCGTGATAAATGTATTTTTTCCTGCCAAACGTTTCAATGTATTTTGGTTTAATACTACGAGATACTTAATATTCAGCATTTTATAAAGTGTCGGGTGCTTTACCTCAGTGTCAGGTATTGCCTATTGATAATATATAATACGGAAGTAACTTGAATCCAGTGACACTTTTCAAAAGAAAGTATATTTTATATCGTAACCTATATAGTTTGATTGACGTTACGCTACTTTAAAACTTTTTTCATGTTTTATATCAATTTTTAGACACTATCATATGTATGAGCTAAACTTTATTTCAATCTCCATAAGATATAAGATTAGTTTTTTTCATTCATACTGTCAAAACTTTATTAAAAATGGAATTATCACACAATTGATATCGCCATTACAAATAGAGATATTACTGCATTGATTCCAGTGGAGGCGTTATCCGTGTCATTAACAATCTTTGGGCAGCGTCGGGGGACGCAAACCCTTGTTAATTGCCAGTAAATATCACTACGTTTTTTTATTTACATATGTTTTAAACATATGTGCCTAAAGCACTTTTAAATAAAATAAGCGTTTTCATTATTGTAATATAACAAAAGATTTACGCTGATTTACGTATGAGGCCATGGTATAATATGTTTATGCTTTAATTAACGCGGACTCAAACTAATTTGTTGTAATAACCACTAAACATCTAAATATTAATGACTTAGTGAGAATGATTCAAAAATTAAACATTTGTTTTCAAAAATAACAAATGTTATTTTAGTATATTATAACAATATTACGTAGTTTCTTTCATCTGATTAAAATTTTTGATCTAAAAGCCACTTATACTCGTACATAAATACAATAGTTTCCATTCATTTAATTTTATGCTTAAAAATAAAAGTGAACCAATCAAATTAATTGAGTTTGAAATATATTTAATTGATATAGTTATTATGGGTATCAAATTACGGGCATGATTATCAAACTAGTTTGGAGAACAGTTTTAAATAGCTAATCTTCTTACTGGGTGGGATAACGATTCGATCAATACTAAAATGACCCTTTCCTTTTTGAAACAACTTAAATTTGGTAATATATATATATATTATATAACATTTTTTGTAAAAATAAAATATTTAGAATATGTAAAGGTATATTTTATTTTTAGTAATATTCCAATCAGAAGTATTATACGTAAGAACGCTTTATTTATAGAAAAGCTCAATATGTTTTGATTGATAGTTAATTACAGACGAATGAAAGCTTTATAAAACAATGAAGCACAATAACAAGGGATAGTTGTCAAGCCCCACAAGGTATGTAATTTAGAAAACATCTTCGGTATACTGGCAGAAGGCGTTACTTCAAAAAAGACGATTTTGAGAAAATTGATTTTAAAGTTTGAGTCTTTTACATACTTTTAACGATAATATGTTAGGGCAGCTGAGACGGGCTTGATGAAATTTTTTTCAGAATAATAAACATTTAATCTGATCAGAAAAATAATCCTTTAATGTGTTTTGCCAGTAATAGTAGTACAAAATTATATATTGACTTAATAGGTAGTGATTTTATAATGTTACGGGAAAAAATGCAAGGTATATGGCTAAGGATGTTTCACCAGATGATAGCGCGAGAAAAAATCTATCAAACTACATTTTTAGGTAAAAACGGTAATTTTGTGACTTAACGCTTTCTGCTAGTATATTGACGATATGCAAGTACAATAAAATTTCCAATAAAAAAAATAAAAATCGCCCATTTATTTTAATTTTAATAATGTATACTTTTTAAATATTGAATTTTTAATGTAATTTAATGCTCATATTATTCTAATAGTTGCTCAACTATTCGAGTATCGAATAGTAAAAAAAGTCCGAATATATTCGAGTATCGAATATTTCATTATTCGGATTGGAATCTCTAATAATGATACTGTCTCAGGTGACTCCATTACGACAGATTTAAAATTATATGTGATGAAAAAACATTTTTTCAGAAAGGCGACTGCGCATAATCGTAGTTGTGTGTACTGGCAGGTCATTAAAAAAAAAATAGTTGGTCCTCAAAAACTGTATTTTTATGTTAATATCAATAACTATACTACGATTTCAACATAGATTTTGCATGTGGAGTAATATGAGTACATACAACATTAGAGTGCGAACCGCCAGGAGTTCTGCTGGGAAAATGATTCCATAGTCACCCAGAATGAGGCAGGGGTGAAAGGGTCTAACTGACGGCTTGCTCTGCTTACAACGCCCTTTCCTTCCCGGGCCGGAGTAATCTATCTTGGTATTACGTAATTTGGGTCGGCAATTTGATCGGATCGTGAAGTGGGACCTATGTGACGTCGGATTAATTTACTCGGCAAATTGAGGCCGTTTTTAAATCAAAACTAAGCGGAAGGCTTTCAGGGAAATGATATCATTAATTCATTTTAAAAAGGACAGGTCTAAAATAACTACAAACCATTAGTGCTACGGTATGTAAAATTGACTATTATTAAAAAACATGGATAAAATATTCTTCGGGGCTTTTGACTTAGTATATAATACTCATATTCTAAGCAGGTTATTTTGTTAAACCTTTAATGTCTTTTTATTGTTGTAAGCCGCTACAAAAACACCGATATATGTTTGATTATTCACACTGCTTGTACTATAAACATACGGCTGCATTTTCTTTTTAAGTTAAATATTTTTTCCACCCTTCATATGATATTACTCTTGTATCTACCAAAAGAACTTAACTCTTATTTGATTTTTTAGTGAAATTTCCAAAGATATAATATATACGGAAGCAGGATTATAAAGCAATAGAAATGAAATATTTGATTTATTTTATTATACAGCTGTTTACTGAAGCCACAGTATAAACAATGCAGTGAAAGCTGTTTGATGCCTACTGAATTAATGTTTTAACTTCTTCATATTTACTAAAAAATAAATTATTTAGAATTGTAAATAAAATTATATAATCAAGCGTGAATATAACTCTTATTATAGATATGAAGACGGTAAAATCATTATATATAAAAAATGTTTGATCAGGTCTACTTATATTAGAAGAAAATATATCAACTAGTACAGTCAATTGAAATAATAACATGGCCATTTATATATTTGGATATGGTTTTGAATTGTTTTGAATATAATTTTAAAAAATATAGTGGAGCTAATTCAACAACGGCTTAATTATTATGAAACATTATCGATTGATAATAACAAAAGTTATATTTATCCGTAACAAACGAATGTGATTTTGAATATAAATATCGTGAGAATATATATATATAAAAACTGTGATATTATTTTAATATAATGACTATCCACCATGAATAGATTATAAAATATTTATACTAAAAAATTCTATATTAAATTTGTTGTCTTTTGTATCGAGAAAGTTATTTGCGGATGTTTAATGAATAGATAGTCCGGTTACCCGGAGGTACCATGTTTGATTCCGTATATAGTGACAAATAATAATTCAATGTTAATTCATCTGGAGAAAAGTCAAATATTTGAGATAATATTTAAGAGCCGAGTAAAAATTTATTCGAACAAAATAAGCAAAAATCCGCCATGAAAGCGGTCAAACGCTAACTAAACATTAAAAAAACATCTGAATAATTAATATTGATGTATTAATCAGTCATAAATTTTATATGGGAACGCTTTAATATAATTTTACTACTACTGAAAGCTCCACACAATTCGCAGAATTCATCACTGTAATATATATAACCTGCAAATAGAGCCTTTGAGAATTCTTAGTAGAATCGGAATCCGATGGACATCGAAACAGGAAACAAATTACTCACTTAAAGGCTATTTGAATCAAGCCCATTTAGTTGGCATTGGAAATTGTCAAGCGATTATAAAACGTATTTAAGTATTGTATAAACTTTCTATAGAAGTAATTTCTAGATAATGCAGTACTCTATCATCATTAAATCGTATCGATTCTGGGTTACATTACAACTTATTGTATGTGTTGATACGTACAAAAGTTATTTACAAAAATATAAGCATTTTTTTTCCATTTTGAATATTTCTACGTTAGAAATATTATAATTATTGTTAAATATTAAAATATTACCGTAATTTTAAGTAACACTAAGAATCAACTTGTTTGTATTATCAATATCCAATAAAAATAAAAAAAATATGTTTTTAACATAATGTAAAAAAAGCATTATTAATTATTTCCATGAAATAAATTTAAAGCCAGTATAATTTTAGATTTTTATAAATATTACATAGAACGCAAATAGCACATATACATAGAGAAATAGTGTAAATAATCGAGTTAAATATTATATAATATTTAGGCTATTTACTTTGTTGTTGTTTTACTGTTGAATGTTAGCAAAACATTATGGTAGCCTGAACACTAAAAGACCTTGTGAAAATATTATAAAATAAACCTTATGCTCTAAAATGACGCCTACAGAAAAATATATTTATAGGAATAAAAGTAAAATAAATAATTTATTTATTGAGTTTACTCATGGAAAACCTCAATTATTATACAAATATTATAAAAAAAAAACAAAAATATTTAGTCATATTTGTATGTTTAAATAGTAATGTTTTTTAAAGTCAATTTTTATAAGAAACACAATAAAATACTGAAATTACTTTTCAGAAAAAATATTATTACAAGTTTCTATGAAGCTTGTTTCATTTCAATATGTTCCTCAAAGACGACGAAATTGGTTTGAAAAAAAAACGTGTTCGTGTAGTTTCAGGAATCCACTTTCAAATTATAAAGTTTATACTAAGAAATTTGTATTCTTGATTTGTTTATTCCATGAAGATGTGACTTTTGAAAAATATGAAGACATAGGAAAAGTATTTTTATGTTCACTGATTTTCCTTAATTTTGAATTAATTGTATATTTTTTGATAGAAAAAAATAAAATTTTACAACTTGATTTACCAAATAAAAATTGAATATTATTATACACAATTAAATAAATAATTGATAACCAATTTACATGCTGAATGAATTCAATTGTAATTTTGTCAAGTTACACAATACAAAAACACATTGTCAACTACCACGTGTTTGTTTACACATTAAAACTAAATATATGTAATACGACGAATTTAGGGACAAAATTTTAGTATATCCCTGACAAATATTCCAATGTCGAAAATAGAAATATTAAGGTACAAGTCATGTTTACTGTTTATAACAGCTGTATCAAACATTTTTTAATAAGTATAGTATTGCCTCGAAATTAGGCTCAAATCTGACTGCATACTAATGTCGAATTGTAGACCAATAATCCCATGTACTATCTTTCAATAATAAAAAAAAACTTGCTCACTTTGTCCCATTTCTTTTGCACAAATAAACGGAAAAGTGGCGGTAGGCGATATTCGACTGTCGAATTTCGGGGCACCAATGTATTTACTTTAGAGTACTATATCTTTATAAGACAGAATGCCACGAAAAAACTATATATATATAAAAAATAAAGAATAGTTTACGCGTTGTAACATAAAAACTCGTACAAGAAATTTAGACATTTTTCTTTTATAACTTTTTGAATAGTCATATTTTTAGGTATATATAAACTTACGATATGCTGCTAACTATAGATTGACTAACAAAACACTACTAATTGTTTGCTTCTTAATTAAGATCGCGTCTAATCACTATATTAATAAAAACACAATTTTGTCAAGAATTTCAAAATAATTCTCTAGGGAAATCAAATACCCGCGAGCGGACGTTTTGACATAACTGATAAGCGAAAATCCTTTAGTCATCTAAATTAGTTATATTGTTTTGTTACAGTCTAAAACGTGTTGGAAACGGGTCAACGCAGTAAGGCAAATGTACGTCATTAAAGCTTTAACCAGCTGACACCTGTTTGCAGCTTGCCCGACAAAAGCTTTCGCTGAGCTTTTAAATTTATCTTGTGGGATATTTAAATTTATGTTCCATCCAGTTTTAAATATTCAGCTAAAATCTGAAAGCACATAATTATATTTTTTAATCAAATACACATATAATAAAAAAGAGTATTCCATTTTATTATATAATATTAGAATAATCGAAATGTTTGATGGTAAACGACAGCGATTTCCATTTTTTGTTAGCATAATAGTTAATAAAATAGTGTGTGTACTTAATCCCCTTAATTATTTAAAATATAGTTATTTTTACGCGCAAATTTATAAGTCTTTAAAAATTGCGTAAGTAGAATGTTCACTTAAATGAGTTTAATTAAAATATCTTAATTTAAACCATTGTATAAAAACATATTTAAACTATATAGTGTAGCATTATTTTCTTTAAAATTATTATATTATATAAAAAAGATACACCAATCTATTTCATACTTAACAATAATTTAGTAACGTTGGATTGTCTATAAAAAGTCGATAAAACTTACTATTAAAATTACATTTGTACATATTTTTATATGAAAAAATACTTGGATCAAATAAAAAAAGATTGTATTTGAAACAACGATGCGATTCAGGCTTCATATATTTAATGTCTTAAAGTGAAGAAGTCTTGAGTCAAGATATAATTGATAAAAATATTTGTAAGAACCCTATTAAGCACTGAATCTCTTACCTATATCTAAAACTAACCTATGATTAACAGATGCAGAGAGAAAACGTGTACACGACTGGAAGGAGAGATATAAAGATATGGCAGGCTAGAAAGTAGTTGGCAGGGGGGTGTGGGAATAAACTCATTGTAGAGCCATGCCATAATCATTATATCATAAAGTCTATCGTATACTTATAGATTTTACAGTTCAATGCATTCTACGCGTTATTAGCTTATTCAGAGTATTAAATGCTTCCTTATTGTCAGTAACTTGCTTAGAAGCCTTAAGGCTGTATGATATTTCGACATAATGAATTTGGTTATGTTATATACTATAAATGCTTCCAAAATGTATTTAATATGAGAGATAGAAATACCAATAAACAATTATAATAATTTTCTGATGATTTGTTTATTAATGATATTTTTTTATACGTAATTATATTATAGTAGTAAAATTTGATGTATTATGAAATGTGATGCCGTTGGCCAAAAACCGTAATAAAAATTGATCATTAATTATAAAATTTTAAAGTAAAACGATAAATTATTATTTTCAATTTATTATCGTGAATTAGTTATTAGACACATATTAGTTTTGTTATATTTAAAAATACAACTAAATTAAAAAGCTTGTAAATATAAGATGATCAGGAGCCAATGTAAATGTACCAAGAATGATGTATTGAGAAAAACGTCAATAACTGATAAAAAAATTACAAATTAATTTAATATATCGACTGTGTTTAAAAAAATTGAAATTTACAAGAGGCACAAAAAATCTTATTTAAATGATTTTTAGTCAAAGTCACATTAATGCAAACTTGAAGTGCACGATAACCAATAAATTGGTGCTTTATTTTCTTGATCTGATGATTAGAAACGTTATTAAAAGAAAATCATTGAAATTGAGAGTTAATGCTTTCTTCCTTTCTCCGCATACTCAGTAAGTCGTTCTTTTTCAAAATCTAAAGCTGAGTTTCGATAGTAATTCGGTATTTTCGGGTTGATTCCTTTTGACAGAACGAAAATTTAGTTGTGTACATTGTGATTCTCAAATATGAGCACTTTTTAAATAACTGAGAGTTACGCCATTTTGCCTAAACAGGGACGATATGCATAATATATAATACAGTTTTTTCACTCAACTCAGTCAACAGTCAACTCACAAGATGCAAAATTTTTAGCTCTTTAGACCCCCTCATATATTATATTTTTAATTATGTATATATATATTATGAAAACCATTAATAATGTAAACATATTTTATTAATGACACATTAGTAAATATAAAAGACATACGATATTTACGTGTAAATTAAACACCCATAATACGTTCTGTAAACAAACTGTGCATATAGCATGGAGATATGTACACTTCCCGGATATAATTAGTTGTTTATGTAAATTGATAATAAAATGTGACGCGTAATGTTAAAAGCCATATAGAAGCGTTCATTAACCGTGGCATACAGTATGCCATCGTGAGATATTTCTTGTCTATGGTATTCTGTGTTTGTACATTCATTAATATTCATTACAGTATCAGCCTATGAATAAAGCACAACTTGTCATATCAGAAGCATGTGTGGCAGTAAATATTTGTTTGATGCATAATATTATTACGTAATATTTGAGTTTAATTTTAGCAAATATAAGTACATAAAATAGTTTTGTAAATTTTTAAGGCCTCGAAAAGCTTCACGAAAACTAATACGGACAATAAAAAATACTAATAATTCAAACTAACATTTCTCATTAATTTAAGTCATTGATATAAATTAGTAAAACAGACCAATATTTTACCATGGTTAATACTTATAAATTATTTAAAAAATCGGTAATTTTGATTTATAAATAGGAATAATTTACAAGTTTTATAATGTAAAATACGAATTTTTATAAGTATAACTATATCCTTATATCTGAATATCCATTTTTTCCTTCCTGACACCGCACGAAAGAATCTTTGATTTGAATGCATAATTTATCTTATCCACTCCTATACCAGAGCTGCATGGGATGGTATCACCATGCACCGAAGTGCGAAAGAAATTTATATAACTTGTAGACTATGTAGATATATCCATTGGCTGATGTACCGGTAACCTTCCTGTAATACGATAGATAGTTTTCTAGAAAATAGCATCTGTGTAACGTGTATACGAGACTGAGAGCCGATAGAACATGAAGAGATGCGTTCCGAAAATTTGTTAAAACAAAATATATATGTATATGTAAAGCAAAAAACGTGAGTAAATAAAAAAATCTGTTCTCATTTAATTCAAGCTCATTTTATTAAATTTCTTCTTCATCACTGTTCAGCACAATAAGGTGAGATCATCAGAATCTGTACCCAAAACAAAAACATTCTGATTAACTTAAAAAATAATATAAACAAAACGAATTAAAAAAAAGAATAATGTGATAATATATTTGGATGTGATAAAAGACTGTTTGGTTCGTTCCCGTGCTATCTCATTTCACGTATCACTCGTATAGATTACAGCACTCCCAGAATTTGCAACAAGCATCTGCTTTAGAATCTCACTAAATGGTTAAGCATCTATTTTCGACGTTCAGTGAACGGTTAAAATTAAAATATCAATATTTTTAAATACTCGAAGGATCAAGATACTCCGCTTATCTGTTTTGATCTTTAAAATACAAGAAAATATTGTTTCCTTTGAATCGAATAAACGAGTCTCCTCATTCCCATGGAAAAGGTTATATACGAGAATACATATATAAATAAGAACAAGATAACGGTGTTTATCATCTAATAAACATTAAAATTAAATAAATATTTAAATGCACGCGGAATCAACCAGATTTTAAATATTCCAATGCATGAACATTTTATTTTTTTCATATATTGGGTTTTGGAAAATAGAATTTTCACAGATAGTGTAAAATTGTGCGTAGAGTGCAAACGTATTTTATTCTCGATTTCGAAAAAATGTGTTATTATCGCTTTTTGTAACTACACACTTCAACTATGTTTTTACGCTCTCATGTAAAGTAGGCAAAAATGAGATACGTTTCTTTAACTCTAAAGGGTCGGTATTTAACAGTGTTAATATTTTTATTAATGCTGATTTCATGCATAAATAATTCGTATTTGAATGCACGATAGTGTGATGTATTAACCTTTCAAAATGCAGTATAAATTCAAAATAGAGCTTAAATGAAAAATTGATTGAAAATATATTATAAAAAGTACTTAAATTGCAAGTATGTTATTTTAAGCGTCTGAGTAATAAAGTGACACAGCTTTTCATTCTGATTGATTCGAAATAAAACGTGCGTAAAATTGTTGTGAGAACAGCTAATTACAGTGGGAAGGGTGTATTACACAATTTTCGTAGACGTTTTATTAGTGAAAACGATACTCCATTTTATTAATGGCGCTAAATACTCTTAGAAAATTTTAAGCTGTCACATTTACGAAATAGGTAATCATGATTTTAATTAATCCACATTAGTCTCGAGTTCATGTATAATAATGGAATATCTCAACAGTGACGGGTAATTTTAGATTATAACTTACAGTTACATAGTTAAATAGTTTTCCGTCTATCTTCTAATTGACATCTACATAAGAAACTATATAGTAAATATGATTTATTTTCTTTACGTATTATCTTTGATAAAAAATCGATACTTATAACAAAATAACAACACACTTTAAAATAATTTCTACACAAATATCGTCATTATACAGGCAAAAGGCGTTAAGACGAAAAATATCCGTTTTGACCTAATAATTCAGTTCAGTGGATTTTTTCACGCTCTATCATATAGTAAAACAAGTAATTTTGTAAGTTGATATTGAATATTTTATTACTGAAAAAACATATTAAGCCGACTAAAGATTATTTAGGTAATCAGATTAAGTGTTTATAGGTTTATTATAATTCCGGGAAAAAAATCAACAAGACGTACAGTCCTAGTTGTCTAACATATTACTGTTAAATGTATGTGAGAGACTCAAACTCCAAGAATTAATTTTCTCAAAAAAGTCTTTTTTTACTTAACGCCTTCTGCCAGTATACGGACAATATGTGACAAAACAAAAACAGGATTTTTTTTAAAGAATGCCAAACTATGTAATTTTAGTAAATGGGAGGAAAGCTACACATATTTAGTAAAATGAAATAACGACATAGTGTAGTATATCTTTCGACGCCTTTTCCAGCGATATACTTGAGTATGTTGTAATTATACTAGAAAAGTATAATTATACTAGATAATATATACTCGTACGTAATATATACGTACGTAGTATACATATACTGTAATTATACTAGATAATATATACTCGTACGAGTATATATTATCAGAGGGAAGAAACAGCCAACGTGAAATACTGCCATTTTTGGCATTGTATAGTTTTCTTTACATGTACAGATATATATTTTGAAAAAAAATATAACAAAAAGCAATATTTTATTAGTAATGTGCACTCAAATGTTTTTATTTTAAAAAATATATATCTAGTACCTTCCAAAACTTTGTAATAGGAAAAAGTTACAAATCTTACTTTGAAATTTGTCATTAGTTCAAAATACTGTAACAAAAATAAAATCAGCGTTTTGTGGGAATAAAATTAAAAACTATGTTAATATTTCATTATTATTATTATATCCGATATCTTCACAGTGTACTATAATTATACTATTCATAATAATGAATTTCTTAACAGTTGTCTTTTACAGATAAAAATTGTCAACTGTTAGGTAAAATATTTTGAGTTCCTGTCCTGGCTACAAATACGAGTATACACGAGTAAGATTAAACATTTGGAAAAAATGCGACCAGCTACGAGACTTGTATTTGTAACCCCGACTTAGTAGGCAAGCGAGGTATCCACTAGCCTAATGAGAGCAACAATCAGCCGAATTTCATCATTTTTTAATATAATTTAGTGAGATGAAATTTTCATATAACATTTTCATTGGACTACTTTATGATATTGTGCGGGAGTAAACTTTTTCATGATTTTTTTTAAATAGAAGGTATAGCTAAAATATTTAATAGTTAGTCAATACTTTAGACAAATCTCTCAATGTTCAAATTTTATAAGGTAAATTGTATTATTTTTTAAATATAGTATTCAAGAAAATAGGAAAAATTCTATGAAGCCAAAACTAATATATTTTGCAGTTGGTTATAAAAAAATAGCATTGATTTTTTAATATGTCAATTAATACTTTGTTTTTTCATAATATTTACAAAATATCAAATACCAACGGAATATAATATGACAGTGTGTAGACACGAAGACAAATACAACATCAAATCAAAAAAATAAATCCTAATAAAGCACATGCACGCCTGTTTAACGCCTTGTTATGAAAACCCTCGCATATTTTCGTATATATAAATATGGAAATTCCCCTCATATGGGTAACCCGGCGTCTGTGTTACATATAAAACTAGTAGAAATAATGAAATTTTAATATTAACTACCAAAAATTCATTCACAACAAACGAATTAAGAATTTCATATGTATTTGCAATTAAATAAAAATAGAATTGATTTTATCATGAACGAATAAATGTAACGAAAAACTTTAAACGTGATTGAAAATTTTCTAACACTGTGAAAACACGGTTTCAATCCGCATGTTATTTACAATTCAGAACTGCATTTAAAATGTATATTTGCATTCGATTTTCTGCGCAAAAATCACGGCGATCCAATTAAAATTCGATTTCCAATTATCATTTTTATTTCAATAGACAATGAGAATCGCAAATTGGCCAGTCGAATAATTGATTGACTCACTGTCGAAAAAGCTTGTGAGTCGAGATTCAAATTAAGCTCTTTTACGCGTGACTGAGTTTTCTAATAGAGATAATTCTTCCAAAGCGATTTCCAAGATTGAATCAAACTTCAAAAAATTACTGGATTATAAATATGTCTTATGATATATTTAATATGATGATTATGTCGTTTGCCATTTTTAGAGACACGTGTTTTAAGCATCTATTTTTTTATTTTAACATTGTTTTGATTATAGTATTAAATGAAAAAAAACTGACCCACAATGAAACTGCTAGGAAAATTCTATATCTGAAAAGGCTTCACTGTATAAGAATTTGGGGATCAACATCTCATAACAGAACAAGAGAGCCCTGAAGTTAGCAAATAGACTATAAGCCCATAAAAAAAACTAAAAATGTGACCGTGAAACTTATAGTTTTGTATGTATGTGAAACTTGCAACCTGATACGAGAAAAGACCATGCAGGTATTCTGAAATAAAATACACCTAAGAATACTTGGGAAAACCAAGGTTTTTGCATCCTTACCAATGCTGAACAAATTAGTAAATGTCTCAAGGGCAAGGAGACTCAAATGAGTGAGTCATGTTATAAGGTGCGATGAATCTAGAACTTACAATGAACTCTAGTAAGTACACAGCCAGTCGTCCCAGAACGATATAAGCAGGTAACGTAACTACAATATATATGCAAAAATGTTCAATGTGAATGACTGGAAAGAGAGAGTTAGTGACTGAAGGCTTATAAGGAGGTTATTTAGTCGGCTATAGATCGTAGTGCCAATAATAATAGCCGAAAAGGTTTTTAATTGTTTAAAAATATGTGCAAAATTTATATTATTATTTTTACATTTATTTGTGAATATATATTATAGAATGTATATGCATATTTTATGAAATTATGTCTCTATACAATTATTATTTATGCTACGTTAGTAAATACTGAAAATGGTGTAATTAATTTTCAAGTGAATTCAATTCCAATGAAAATAAAATAAAGACTTCATAAATAAAATATTTGCCAAATTTGATTCTATTATATTTCGAAGAAGACTATAAAGAAAATTCATAAAAAAACGGAACAAAATTGTACAAAATTTTGTTTTTGGCTCTGGTTTTTTG
>JAPMAE010001399.1:255-12908 GCA_036584705.1 Rhyacophila sp. 25_7 | reverse complement strand
TAAATTTAAATCTCTTGACTCCTATCTAAAATGATAATTGATAAGTTGTTAAGCAAAAGAGTTTTACTTATACTCCACAATGCAACCACAACATTAACAACCTGTTCACCCTACAAAATTCACCGGTGAGAACAAAGATGACACACCAATGTACATTTAGCAGTCTACAGGTAAATTATCATTATTGCCATATTCGCTCTGAAGCAATGCATTTCGAAACTTCACCGTTTTCCGTAAGTTATTTTATATGAAGCCCAACCATTTTTATTTATGTTTTGGCTGAAAAATAGTTGAAATATTTCTGACCATTTCTATGGGATCAAACCCACAACTCACAACAGGTTGATTTGGTTCATCCCAATTGTCTTTTAAAATAAATATATTTTACTTTCAAGAACTAAAAAAATTAGCTACATTTTTTATAGGATTCTTGTTAGAAGTAAATCACCATAAAAATTAAAAGTAGCTCCCAGCATCAAAAAGGTCGGATACCCTTGCCATACTATATAATCTTTGATTACTAAGCCAGAACATTAATTTAAGGAACAAAGAAATTAAATTAATTTGAATGATTGATGTACTTACAGAAAAACATGTAAAAAATTCAATCCCTCTAATTAAACTTTTTGAATTCTGCGCAACAGCATCATCTTTATTTGAGCCAGATTCCAAATTCACAATGATCGAGTATGATTCAAGCAAATTTAAAACAGCTAATGTCGGGTTATTTTTAAGGAGTTTCCCACTTTTGCATTCATTCATAGTGAATGTGATGTCATTTTCCAAAGACGTGCTCGGCATTTCATCTATATCCATTTTCATATCATCACTTGGATTGACATTATCAGATGCATCAGTCATTTTTTTATAGACAGATTTCCATTTCACCGAATTGAAAATTGTCCGAACCGTCTCAATAACTTTTGTTTGATATTTCAGAAGAGGTACTTTAATTTCACTGGACAAGTTTCCCTTCTTCATATTTGCCAAGTATATAAGCAAAACTGACAATATTTGGAAATGGCCATGTAGAAGTTTTGTAATATGGGTGACAGATTCGTTCGTTTCCATGGAAACACATGAATCTACTAAATATTTAAGAATACATTTCAAGTTCTTGATATTTTCTTTAGTAACAGTTCTTTCGAAGATAAACTTTAGTACTTTAAATGCTATGTTATATTTTTCTCCAGAATATGTTGTCAGCTCGAAGAGATTATTTTTTCCGATTTGAAAAAGGAAATGCGGAGGAAAAACTTGTATCAGATTAGGTGCTTTATACGAGAGTTCAAATATTCTCATTATAATTCTGTCACACTTTGACTCTATGTCATCAAATATGATAGAGATTTCCTCATTTTCATTTTTACGCGTAGCTAATTTAATTAGAAATATTGAAAAAATTGTTGCTATTTGGTAATTTTCCTTCAGATATTGAATGGGTATTTCATGAAGCAAATCCAATATTTTTATAACTTGTTCAATGTGATTTGAACTTTTTAATATATGACAATCATTTAAATTGTTAACATATTTATTAATGTTTTCAATATTTTCATTAAAAAATACTTTCAAGTCAAAGTTTTCAACATCGGATGCTTCGAAAATCGATTTGTATTTTTTTAGAACTTGTGGATTATCATACATTAGCCATAAATTCCTATTGCATTCGATTAAAATGGCAGAGAGTAGATCCTGGTTGTTTCTGATACTTTCCATTTTCAATATATTGATCGGTTGCTCATTATCAGCAGCACCATTGTTTGAATCAGTCAAAATCTTCGATACAATCTTTGATGAAGCCATTTTTATTTCGGATGCATTCAAATTAGAAAACAAAATATTAGTATTGTAGTCTGTAGTCATCAGTGATAACCAAAGGCCATCCAAGTTCTCAAACGTATGCCGTCTTGTGTTTTCTTTAATTTCAACTGATTCAGGCAACACATTAAAAACTTCTAATGTTGTTATCTTTTGCAATATGAGGCAGTTCTGAAATAAAACATACATATATCATTAAAATTCCAGTTGAATCGTAAATTATATAAAACAAAAAATATAGGCTATTAATGTGTATACGCTGAATATGAAAAATCTGTTTTTACAAAATAATACTCTGGCCCTGACAGAATACCATCTAATTTACAAGACATTCATTTTTATTATGAAACATGAAAACATTTCACATCTCAAAATAACAATAAAATATTCCAGCTAATCCAAATAGCCATCACATAATAATTATTAACTGTTTACAACAATAGCTTTTGACTGGGGTAACATCAATAATAAACAATAGATATGAGGTTACCGCACTCCACACTCATCATCTTTAGGTAGATAGTATAGTATAACAAATGGGATTAGCAATTATTTATCAAAGAAAACATTTCAGTATGTTGGTGGAGAATTTTTTTTTCACTCACTGTCTATTCTACAATCAACCAAATAAGTGATAAAAATATTGTGCAAAAAAGATATTACATTTTTTTATGAAAACAGTTAGCATTTTTCACATTCCTCATTATTGTGTCATAGATAAATTTAATGGACACCAATATGTTAATAAACCATGTGCCTAATGTAATGTATTATAAACTGTTAATATATAACTTTATATCTTATCCCTGTTATTAGGTAAAAAAAAAAACATTGTTGAGTTTTCTTGTATCTTTTAAAATAAACAAATATACCTGTCCCCATAGTTTTGTTTCAACCGATTTCTTCTATAAATTATTTGAATTAATAACAAAATGGTGAAGAATTTGGAATTATTTCAACAAATATAAATAAAATCTTTCAAACAGGAATTATGAGGGTAGTCTCAGAACTACCCGACCTGACAAATAAAACACAAAAAAATTGCTAAAAAATATCTTTATATCTCTACTTAGTCTCCTTTTAGCTCGATACACTTTTCCCAGCGATGTTCAATAGCTTCGATACCCTGTTTATAGTGAGAATCATTGAGGACTTCAAAATAGCCATTAACCACAGACTCCACCTCTTTGTTGTTGGCAAATCTTTTACCACTGAAGCATTTTTTCAAGTTTGGAAATAGAAAATAATCCGAGGGGTCTAAATATGATGAAGAGGATGCACGAGGAAGCAATTCGAATATTAACTCATTGATTTAGACCATCGCAATAACGGATATGTGAACTGGTGCATTGTTTTGATGAAACAAAACTTTCTTTTTCGCCAAATGCAGCCAATTTTTCTTGACTTGTATCACTCAAATGCTGTAATAAGTTCACATAATACGAGTACTCGCCGTTGATTATTTTTCCTTTATGAAGATAATCAATGAAAATTATCCCACACGCATCCCAAAAAACTGACCATGAGCCACGACTTTGCTTGCAGATAGAACTGTCTTCGACTTCTTTGGAGCAAATTCTCCTCTTTCAGTCCATTGTTTTGACTGTTCCTTCGTCCCAGGTGTGAAGTGATGGATCCATGTTTCATCTATGGTTATGAATAGACTCGATTGAAAAATCCTCACGATTGTGTTTTTGTTCCATTGTGAGTAATCATGACGTGGCACTCATCTTGAGCGCAGCTTTCTCATGTCCAAATTTTCAGTCAATATGCAACGTACTCGTAGCAT
This sequence comes from Rhyacophila sp. 25_7, assembly GCA_036584705.1. Classification (NCBI taxonomy): domain Eukaryota; kingdom Metazoa; phylum Arthropoda; class Insecta; order Trichoptera; family Rhyacophilidae; genus Rhyacophila; species Rhyacophila sp. 25_7. The sequence goes on along the minus strand of JAPMAE010001399.1, from coordinate 9,298 downwards.
TTTTTAAAATGCCCACCATATCTGCTAATTCGCACACTTTTAGTCGAGGGTCATCCAATACCATTTTGTGGATTCTCTTCATCATTTTTGGAGTGGTCACCTCATGTGGTCGACCGCTACAGTGTTTGTTTTCGCAGCTCATACGGCCTCGTCTCTGTCTACCGCCCAATATTTTACTGTTGTAAACGAAGGAGCAGACTCCTCAGAGTAGAATCTAGCTCCGCTTTGATGTTGGTTGGACTGAGGCCATTCAAATGAAAGTATTGTATCACATAACGATGACCAATTTTTTCCATATTTACAAATTCACTGAGAGTGTTCACTATTGATGACTGTCAAACAAACACTAAACTACGTAGCTAATGCTTTTCAAACTTCAAACTTAAGCTTTGTTAGGTTGGAACACACGCCATATATACGTCAGGTCAGGTACTTCTGAGACTACCCTCATAATAGTGTGCAAAATCAATACACTTTATGTGGGGTATGCAGTGATATATTTTATATTATTTGAATACAATAGACAGGTAACAGTACATTCACTAAATTTATTTAAATAATGTATTAAATCAGGAAAAAATAGGCATTCCTATTACTATATTTTTTGTATATAGTGTTGATATTTGTGTTATAAGATATGCATAAGAATCAAGAAATGTCTTGAGCATAAATTAACCCTTTGACTATTGAACAACAAATATATTGTTGTTATTTCATGGGAGTCTATTTATCGTAAGGGGCAAAGGTTTAAACAATCCAAGAAGCTACTTACCATCATTGAGTGGCACTTTTCATCGGTGTTCTTTGTAACCAATTTAAAAATACTTTTCCATTGTTTGCTGGTTAGATAAGAGTGCAGCATTGAAAAATTAGAAACATTTTCATCAATTTTCAAATTATCATCTTTGAGATGCATATTTGTTTCATAGTAAGGCTGATATCTGAGAAGGATCAGCTTTAATTGGCCATAGCTATGACACAACTGAAGGAGTGAATACAGCAACCTGTTATTCTGCAATACAGTTAAAATCACATTACATACAATAATGCACTAATATTTTCCTAAAAAATAATTATAATGAATAAAAATGAGAAGTATTCCCGATTCTCTTTTTGAGGATTGAAAATACAAGTAACATGGTTGTAAAAAAAACATAAGTTTTTTTTATGTAAGTGTTTCCAGGTCGTTTACAATATTCAACAAGCTATACTAAAGGAGGGAACCTTTTCATACTGGAAGGCTGGGTGTACTAATTTGTAGCTTATTGAGACCACATGTATTCATTTATAACCCAATATCGCCACAGTGAATAAATAAAAATGTGGATTTAATGCACGTCAATAAATTATGCCGTAGGCCAGTTGGCCATTTGGCCAGTCAGGAGAGCTTACAAGGCAACAGGTTCCCCACCTAAACAGTTACTTCTACTATACAATTAAGCAACCTGAAAATCTGATAAATCAAAAACGCAATTGAGAAATCACAAAAAAAAATATCGAAATTATAAGAAATATTTATAACCATTTATAAATAATTAAATATACAAAACATTTAAAAAATAATGAAAAGTTTAAGCGATTGAAAAACATTACAACAAATATTTTTTTTAAAATACTGTTGAAAACTATCAAAAATCGAAAACGCAACGATCGCGATAAAGGCAAAATGCATTCTAATATTATATAATTGACTTTGTTCATTTAAGTTTCGGTATTTTTTCATGGATTCTTTGGACTTTATCGCAACCACTTGAAATTCGGGATCGAGCCCTTGAAGGATGTGAGATTGCATGTGGGTAATTCAACACGTGCATTTCTATGTGATTCGAGAACGAAGATTTAAGTTCATATCTAAACCAAAAGCTTGTTACGAATATGTTTTTCTTTTTATACTGAGATGGTCACAAATTTGCTTAGAGATTCAGTGTTTGAATATGCAGAAAATATCGAAAAAATTTATATCTTGACGAAATTATTTTGAAAAATTCTATATTTTGATGAAAAACGACATCTTTGAAACACAACCAAAATAATCATAAACATGTGTATTTCAATCTATCGGTAAAATTATAAATCTGCATCCCGTGACATTTTTTCAAGCTAAATATAGATTATTCTTATCACATGAAAATGCGTAAACGGACCGTAAAGAGTTAAGATATAACTAGTTGATTTTTAGTAGCGACACCTATGTCTCATTCTATATGTACAAAACAAATGTACATATTATTATCTAATGGGCAAAAAGAGAACATGGTGTGTTTTAAATTTCACTGGCATAATGCAATGAATACTTATTTACTAGCTTATATTCGTCTAATTTTAATGGTGTATTAAAAAGCATGCATATACATACTCGTATATATATTATTCATCAACATATTTAAGAAGCTTACATAAGGCAATACAAGAACAGCGGCCCCAAATTTGGAAAGGTGTTCTGATCCAAAATTTTCAAAAACATCAATGAATTCCTTGACAACTGTTTCAGGAATATTTTGGTCAGCCATTCTGTTGTGCTTCATGTATGAAGAGAGCCATGATGATAACACTTCAAGCAATAACATCACACTCGGAGCTAAAAATTCAATATTTTGTAATACATATTAAATTATCGAGGACTAAGTCAATTAGCACTATATCTAAGTGGAAGAAAGTAATATTTTACTGACAGTAAACACAATTATTATTTAAATAGATTATTTCATAAACTCACTAAAAATAAAATATCTTTCATATGTAAATATTTTTGAAATAGTAACTTACAATTAGGAAAAATCTCCAGTTGTGATACAGCGTCTTCGTCGAAACATTTAATGAGACTCATAAACATCTCAATATTTTGCCACGATGTCAAAGTTGAACTGAGTTTCCCAAATATATCACAAAATTCATCGAAAATGATGTCTTCAGAAAAAATTATTTTGTCATTCAATTTAGCAGATTCTTCACCTTTTTCTAATAACTTCTTTTGTTTAAGAATCAACTTTTCTTGAGCTCTGTTCAACAACTCCAGTTTTATTTTGAGTTCCGGCAAAATTTTTAGGACAAAATCCATACCTCGACTCAATTTAATATGAATATCGGCCGTGACATGCATCACGGATCTGTATAATGTATATATATGAAAGAAAAAAAAATCGTGCGTTCCTGTTTTCTTCTCGACCATTATAGATGGTAATATTTTATTTATGTTATTTTCCAAAATAGCGGGATCCAATTTGAATGCTTGATTTATAATCAAAAGCGAATTAGTAACAGACGTCGATTTATCTACCAAAATATTCATAACGACTTCCTGTAAATACTTTAGGAAACCCTTTGTAGATTCTGACTGTCCGGCTTCATTAGATATTGATGGATATTTGGAATTTAAATTTACATTATACTCAGTTAAGTATTTCAAATTCTGCAAGTACACATGCCTTGTCATATTGTTATCTATACCAACTTTAGCAATGTTGCCTTGAATCTTAACATACTCTTGTCCGATGCCGAGACTCTGAGTAAGAAGTACATTAAATACAAATGCTAAAGAATCGACAGACGCACATGAATAAATGAATAATTTGATATAATTGCTAAGAAACAAACAGTCTACATCAGTTTCATGATTATATTTCAGTAGGATATCGACGACTTTTACAACAGGTCTAAGAGATTCTCCTTTTTCTTCAATCAAAGCTTCCAAACTAGATCCATTCACAATAGTGGACATATAGCTTTTAAATATATTGAGAGATGCAGTCGGAAATAATATAAACTGACAGGCACTCAGTGCTTTAAATGTCAGCTTTTCATCATTTGACATTTCAAGGATAACATTCAAAATTCCTGTGTCAATGAATGCTTCGACGAGCATCGCTTTCTTGCTGAAACTCTTAGCGAAATTCTGTAAATCATTAAGAGCCCTTCTTGAAAATACATTATATATGTGAAGATCATTTTCAAATGACTTCAATGTATTTTTTGATGATGAAGCAATTTGATTTGATCCAGATAAATTTTGAAGAATATTTTTCAAGATAAGTCGTACAAATGTAAAATATATATCGATAAATTGTTGAAAGTGTGGGGCCAAGCTGGCGTTTTCAATTAAAATTAAGCAACATTCGATTAAATCCACATTTTCTCCAGCAAACTTGACGCAATCATCATTAAATGAAGGTTTTGTATTCCGTAGTAAATTTGACAGGGTCTAAAATAAAAACATGGAAAATTAATTTGCATAAAATGATGATGGCTTATCTTATAAGAGGTTAGGCAAACTTAAAAATTTATCACATGTTGTTTATGAAGTAGAAACAATGCGCTAATTTGATGTCTACACTAAAATATTTATTAGCTACCAAGAATGTCTATTTAATTCTAAATTTGGCTGTTAACATGAATTTAAAAAGAGATGAGATTGACAAACATAACGTGAGTTTCGTTTACACATACTTCATCCGTTTGAATATTATTAAGCCTTAATATATACATATAAATATAGATAATACAACTACGTATCACAATAGAACAGGACGTCTTCGAAACTACTTAAATGTTCGAATTTACCATCTAGTGAAATTCTCAAACAAAAATATTCAGACGAACGCTCTAAGACACCCAGTGAAATGTAAAACAATAATTACCATAGAGGAGTAATTTTTCAGCCTAGCCTAACCTAACGTGCAGATATTATAGAATCGTGCTGCATCAGTGATAATTTCACGTGCGTTAACTTTTGTCAGTTTGCTCGGCAATTTATTTGAAAAAAACAACGTAATTACAAAAAATAAGAGTTCAGAACGAACTCGAACACTTACTGTAATAAGATTTGACTTTGCAGAGGTTGTAAATTTCTTGAAATTCGGCGTATTCCTCAAACATGCTTTTAAAGACAATATTACTGGCGGCCCATACTTTTCTTTGTCCGACGATTCCAAATTTGAACAAATCCACTGTATGACTGTCTCTTCTCTATCAAGTGTTGGAAAAAATGGTGATGATAGCACATTTTCGGCCAAACGCAGCCGTTTTGATAATGGTTGGTCATCTCCTTCTAGCCGGCGTTTAAGTTCTGAAATTCAAATAAATATATATAGAAAGATAATGTAATCAAATATATTTATCTACGTGAAGCAGTAGTAGTAGTATATTAAAACAAACAATTTCGTGACTCGATTTACTATTTTGAATTGAGGTTATGTACGTGGTGTAATAATGATGGAACATATATAAAATATGAGGCCTTCTATATAACGTTGAAATTGGCAGTTGCGATGATTTAAATTGTAATATATTTTAACTTGCAATAAAACTATTAGATTAAACTACGTGTTTACCAGCGCTTAGTGACATTTCAGTTATATTATTGTGGAATACACGACATCGACCACCACAAACTGAGAATCAGACTATTATAAATAGTGTGGCGTGTGTACATATATTTTAGTAGTATTTCCTGACAACAAAAACTCCGAAATTAAAATCAACTAGACTTCCAATATTAACATATTTCAATCACTCAAGTATTGATGTTTGAATAATTATTGGTCTCTGTTATCAACATAATTTTATTTTATTTCAACAAATATTTTCAAATCAAATTTTAATAATTATGAATAATATGACTCAGGTTTGTGTTTATTTTATTTGTAACACTTTTTTGTTTTCGCAGGAAATTTTGATTGCAAAATTTATTTTCTCTGATTTTTAATAAATAATTTTCTATGATAGTATACTCCGCAAAAATACAGCATATTCAACACTAATTGATTGAAGATTACAAAAATTTTAAGTTGACTTGTCTGAATAGTTGAGTTATTACGAAAATTTAAAAAATCGGGTATGTTTGAAATTCTTTTAGGTAGGGAAAAGTTAATTAATACCATTTTTATCACTGTTCATTTACACATACTAATGAATTTTTATTTAGTTTCCTCTACTAAAAAAATATATAAAAGTTTATTTTAAACGGCTTATATAAAATAAAAGGCCTCAAAATGTCTGTTTACTTTTTAATGTGTGAGAAGGGTTATGGTTGTCCATAAACCACGTATTATGTTTTCTTAATTTTTTTACCCTCCCCCTTCCATGTAACACCACCTAAAGATTCAGATTGACTCCCCTCCTTCCTCTCAAAATTATGTTACTTTCAATATTAATCGATTGACTGCCAGAACGAAGTTAACTTAAATCACAGTTAGCTAGAAAAAAATGAATATTATGGATGATTTTAAATATGAAGTTCAAAGATATGATTTTAATATGAAACTTTAGAGCTTACCAAATTGTGACACTATGTCCGCCACAAGGTTAAATAATAATGCAATTTATAATCATATTCTATTAAGTTTTTGAAAAGAATAGTGTTACGTAAGATTAAAAATTTACCTACCTTCCTCTTTTTTAACGCTATGTAGGCGTTAGTGATCACTCCTCCTTCTCCGTCAAGAGTGTTACGTGGATTATGGACGACCTCTTAGTTATAATAAACTCGTACAATTCTGTATTAATAAAAATGCATCAACTTATTATATAATATCTTTAAAATTTTCATACTGTAACTATATACTTCTATTCGCCCAAATGCATCCATAACAATTTTAAAAAAACAACATGTAGGCCCATTTTGACAAATAAATGTGGAAAACGTACCACGAAGATTATTTACGGAAAAATATGGTTTATATTTTTCTTCAGTGCCTCATTGAGACTTTATTCGCTAAAAATTATTGTCCATGAAAAATCCGAGTGCCTGACATGTATTATGATGCTACATAATTATTAGTATTGGAAATTGTCTATTGACTGAGCTCGCTGGGAAGATGTCGTTATCTAGGTTGGAATTGTTCTATTACTTATATTATTCAAAGTATTTATCGTAATTTAAATACATTTGATGGCGTAAAATGCTATCGATATGTATAGTGCATTCGCAATGACCCAAAGCAAACAGATACACTTTCTTGCATTTGTCCGATTAGTTCAGACTTTTACTTGCAATTGTCAAAACATTGTAACGAAAAATTGTTGAAATTAATTAAATCAACTTATATGAAGGTTATAAGTATTTTGTTTACTTCAACAGCATTTTGCCAGCCCCAACGCAGGAGATATGGGATCGGGACGATGAGAGGCGTTCGCAAATGGGCAAAAAGATTGGCAGCGCACTAGTTGTCACACAGACCAATGTTCCACCTTACGGGAAAAGAAAAGGATGGATACCGAGAACTGAAGACGACTTTGGAGGTGATTACGTTTTTTCTGTGAATAACACTAATTATCGACATTATAGAGTATATTTTATACTAGAAATAAAATCTCAGTAACATCCTTCCAAAACAAAAATTGGGCTATATCAACACAGTAATATTTTCGCTAACTACTACACTCCATTTCTGCTCCAAATTGCACAGACATTTTGCCAATGAAACATTAATTGAGGTATCAGAATACAAATTATGATAAAAAAAATATGCAATGTTCCATTATTCTGACATTAGTTCGTTAATTTTACTATTATGTGCTTTTTTTAGTGCAAAAAGCAATAAAAATTCATTGAAACTACTTTCACCACATATTTCCATGTACCAAGTAAGATCCAATAAAAATTGTAGTTGCTTATAATCTAGCAACTTATTGCCCTTAGGAGTCGTCGATAAACCACGCTCCTGAGGGTTGGAGAGGGATGACCACCAATCCCTATATGGCATTATAAGGGGAGGATGGATTAATTTTTATTGTTACGTAATGTAACACTCAAAAAGTGGATAGGAAGGAGTTGATTGTATATTTCATTCTTATTTAGTGTGGAAGATACATAACCTTTAAAAAGTGGGGGTGGGGGGGGGTTGAATCTGAATGTCTACATGGTATTACATAGAAAAAAGGCAGGGTAACAAATATAAGAAAAACATTCCATGGTTTATGGATGAACCTTATAAATACGACCACTTGTAATTGTCAATATATTAGGGCAATTTATTTTGTCTACCTAACATTGAACTTCTATATTGCTGAGATTACATGATAATACTAATAAAAGATACAATTTATATTATATTCCCTTTCATTTTATAATTTTATATTCATGTTATAAGAAATTATAAATTCTATTTGAATATTGTTTGTGCTGTAATTTTTTCTTCTGTAAACAAATGTCTTTCCGCTGTATATTTAGATTGACTAATCTTTTTTACTTTTTCAGATGGAGGAGCCTTTCCAGAGATCCAGGTGGCGCAACACCCTCTCGGAATGGGTATCAAAGGTAAAGATACCGGCGGTGGTGGTGGAGGAAGGGGCGGAGTTTTGGCTGTCAGATTAGATGATCAGGGTCGTGTAAAATATGATGCCATTGCAAGACAAGGCCACTCTAAGGACAAGGTAATATAGTCTTAACACTCAGGTATCCGGTCCCGCGCTAATGCGGAAATAATCGCATTACGTTGCTTACCGATCCCGCTTTACTGCGTTTTTGAGCATTGCATGGATAATCCATATCTGCTAAGTTGTCACTTATCATTCGAGCATTAATTTATTAATTATACTACTCAAGAGGGTTCGATTTATACCTACGATTTTTTTGTGTAGATATCTTCTCATATTTATGGTTTAAAATACCACTTGAAAATTGATATTTATGACTTCAGAAAATTTTATATTAGAATGTTTTTGTATTGATTTTATTTAACCAGCAGCATAATTATAAAAAAAAACACGATATTCTAAATTATTATTTAAATATACTTTAGTCTAGATATATCGGTCGGTGACAATACATCCATCCTCATTTCCACAATCGCAATTTAATATAATTACGTATTTATATATTTTTAAAAATAGTGGTTCGTTATATATATTTAGATTTAGTCTAATCTATCAAATAATAAAAAAGATAATTTAAATCGAACAAAGATTATCGCAATTCATTTGTTCCATGTGAAACGAGCTAAAGGTCCATTAACTTATTTACAAAATAGTTGTTTTTTAAAACAAAAACCCTATCAAGAATAATTTAAAAAAATATCCCTTTTTAGGTTATATATTCCAAGCTGTC